>JAEMWC010000769.1:57500-180000 GCA_016490735.1 Pachyseris speciosa | reverse complement strand
TATATACTAACAAGAAGATCCCTTTGTTCACTGTTTTAATTAGAAAACACAGTTTAGACCCTGTATCGAGCAGTACTCTTGAATGGAAGCACAGTCTTATCTTAGATGGAGATCTCTCTAAGACTATCATCTCTCTAAAATGTAGCCTCCCTTATTTGGTCGTGCAGTATCGGTCACTGCCCTTGTTTCGTTCCTCACTTCATTTACAACAGTTGGCTAGTTGCTCAAGACAAGCAGACAGACAGACAGATAGAAAGACAGACATACATATCAGAATATCGCTTGGTAGATAACTTATAGCATAAGATTTCAATAGATAATTCGAATGACTACATTCAAGCGCCTAGCTTACTTGATCATATAAACTTGCAGAGTGGACGTTAATTTATACAGTGCGATTTGTGCAGTTTACAACCTGTTACTCCGACTGTGGATTCGGTAGACTCACACAAACTTAGAATCATTTGAAAATGACAAAATTGACCAACCAATATCTCAAACAAAACGCATCACGCATTCTCTTCTTTCGCATCATTACTTCATTTCGTTCGGATTCCTAATGTTAGATTGTCATTGCACTGATTTGAGTTTAATCCTCAAATGACCGGAAAGCTTGCTGCATTTGTTCGTTGAGTTCCGCAAAGTCTGCTTTTATCTTGGTTTCGCCATCTTTGCTAGGATCCTGTGAAATAAAAATGACTTTTTTTAAACATAATGGCTGGTTTGAGAAGGATACCGAGGCTATGCTAAAATGAGAGAAACGTATTTCAGCTTCTCTAACATTCAACTGAGTTCACGAATCACAAAGTTGTTTCGTCTTCGTCCTTCAGGTAAAATAGTCCGTATTGAAAACATCGCCATTTTGGCAGATTTCATCTCGACCAACGCCGCCAATCTGCTAAATTCTAAATCAACCCTAAAACTTGAAGCAACTTCGATGTTACCATTACTAATGACGATTTCCGTAACCAACTAAAAACAAAATTGACGACAACAATACAGAGGCAAACTGAAGCTTATTTGTTATTGGTAATGCACGGAAAATTTTCAAACTTTGCGAAACCTCGAGATCGCGAAGGTTGTTTACCATTTACTTGGACAAACTTGTCAGTCCGTGGTTTGGGAAATTTCCACTTTAAAGTACAGAGAGAGAGAGAGTCTGTTACCAGCCACCCACAGAGTCGTTTTTAAGGGACTCGTAGGAGGTGAAAAGCGAGTAACCGCCTTAAAACGACTGCTTGGAAGGTTACTCTGGAACTAGCCGCCAAAAGGCCTGAGCTGGTGAATTTCCGTTTGGAAAATCCCAACCGAGAAAACGGGACTACCTTTTCAGATGTTCCGTTTCTCCAGGAACTTTTTCACCTGAAAACGTCACGCAATATTTACATTCCAAAAAGGGAATAGGGGAGTTATTTTGTAAATGGTAAATACGAGAGATATGGACCCTTTAAAATCACAGCAATTTTCTCTGAGGTATTTATTTAGTTTTTAATTGTTTTTATTTACTATCAGCAGTATTTGTAGCACATAGGCTAGTGGAGCCGATCAAATACACGAAAGAAATAATTGAAATAACAAGGCCAAGAAAGCCATCTGGCTGGAGGCGAACCAGTTGGCTGTTTGCAAGCAAGCGCGGCCGAGCTACAGCGGGACTTGCATCAGGACATCTGTATTGCAAGTCCAGCGGTGTAACCGCCCGGCCACCCTGACTAATAAAAGAACGGAACCCGTGATTTGATAGGAAAAGATCCCATACTAACCTTAAACTTCATACTGGAGAGCTGGTAGATTATCTGCCCCATATTCTCCTTAATAACCGCCCACGTGATCTTGTTATCGGACTGAGCCGTCGTTTCCACGGCGTGCCGCGCCATGTCATAAAAGGCGACAATGTTGGACAGCATACCCACTGTCTTGTAAAACGGACAGTAGCGATCGTATGCCGAGTAACCATTCTGTTGCAGGAAGTCATCTTTGATCAGTTTGGCCACCTCGAGGGTGATCTTGTCCGCTTCAGCAAGTGAGCCCTGGTGGAATAAAGAACAAGTTGCAAATGAAAACGAGTGCCAGGTAACGGCTAAGGCAGGTTTTTGAAATGAAAGGTATGGAGTAGTGCTCTGAAGTGGCTCGACTTGTTTCGCTGTACAAAGTTCGATTTCAATGAATTCTAATGACAAATTCTGTGTGGTGGCGCTGTTTATTATGCTGTACAAGGTGGTTCTAGCTTTTGAGTCTGTGGGTGAAATCCTAAAGTGTGACCATTCAAATGAAAGCTACTGAGCAGTACTTTCCTGTGGTGCTGTTTGTTATGCTGTACAAGGTGGTTCTAACTTTTGAGTCTGTGGATGAACTCCTAAAGTGTAACCGTTCAAATGAAAGCTACTGAGCAGTACTTTCTTGTGGTGCGTTTTATCGTGTTGTAGAAGTTGGTGTCAACTTTAAGTCCCTCGATAAAATCCTGAAATGTGACCATGAAATGAAAGCTATTGAGCAGTACTTTCCTGTGGTTCTCTTTATCATGCTGTAAAAGGTGGTTATAAATTTATTAGGGTTGTTCCGAATCTGTGGCTGTAAAACTAACGTGCGAACTGTGAAAGGAAACCTACTGAGCAGCATTGTCCTGTGGTGCTGTTTATTATGCTGTACAAGATGGTTCTCACTTTTGCGTCTGTGGATGAGATCCTAAAGTGTGACCATTCAAATGAAAGCTACTGAGCAGTACTTTCCTGTGGTGCTGTTTATTATGCTGTACAAGGTGGCTCTAACTTTTGAGTCTGTGGATGAGATCCTAAAGTGTGACCATTCAAATGAAAGCTACTGAGCAGTACTTTCCTGTGGTGCTGTTTGTTATGCTGTACAAGGTAGTTCTCACTTTTGAGTCTGTGGACGAAATCCTAAAGTGTGACCATTCAAATGAAAGCTACTGAGCAGTACTTTCCTGTGGTGCTGTTTATTATGCTGTACAAGGTGGTTCTAACTTTTCAGTCTGTGGATGAAATCCCAAACTGTGGCCATTCAAATGAAAGCTACTGAGTGGACCTTTCCTGTGGTGCTGTTTGCCATGCACGTTGTAATAAGTGCTACACACTTTTGAATCACGGAATGAGATACCTCCAATGAAAGTAGTGATGCTGTCTGTCATGCTGTGCAAGGTTATTTCAACTTTTCGCTCTCAAAATGAAAACTATATGCGACCATTCAAATGAAAGCCAATCCACTATTTCCTCCCGTGATAATATTTTGTTTTATTATTATCTACTAAGTGGTCTCATGTTTCTTTCAGATGACTGTGATCAGTAAAAGGTGACTTGCCTTTCCTACAAGCTGTACAATCTCGGACAAATCTTCCTCTTCTTGCAAGATTTCTTTCACCTGATAGAACGAAGAAAACAAGTTAACTACGAGGAAAAGCGGCGTTACTTACTGCGTTCCTACAGCATTTTCTGTGTACACTGCATCCCTCGAGGGAGCTTCCAAAATCGCACGACAAAATCCTCATTTTGGTATTATCACTACCGCTATCAGCTTCCGTTCATTTTTCAGACAAAAAAATTTACCTCAATTTCATTTTTCAGAAAAAAAAAAATATATATATAATAATAATGATGATGATGATGATGATGATGATGATGATGATGGTTACAACAAAAAACTCCATAGACTGAATGCGGAATTTATCAAACACTACATTCACCTTTGTTCTGAGCGCCACAAATTCAGGGTAGTTTTTCTCGTAGAAATCATCCAAAGCTCTCAAATATTTACTGTGACTTATGAGCCAGTTGATTGATGGAAAGTGCTTCCTCTGTGCCAGCTTCTTGTCCAAACCCCAGAACACCTGCAGCACAAATAGATCGACTTGTTAGTGCTTTCACCGCATAATTTCAAAATACAAAAATCTATTCCTAATACACCATTTTGCTAATGATCAGTTCCTGGTGAATTGTGGGTAGATCCAGTCCTTTGTGGGGGCAAACGGCCATTTAAGGACGTAATTTGAAATTGTGATTATGACCGTTTGCCCCACAAAGGACTGGATCTACCCACAATTCACCAGGAACTGGTCATTAGCAAAATGGTGTATTGCTACTAACGAAGAAATAAAGGCGGTAAAGAGTCTGTTCATCGGTTTCCTGAGGTTTTTCTTTTCTTTTCTTTTCTTTTTTTACTCCGGATTTTTGTCATCCCACTCCGCATGAATATAACCGTGCCATATTCAAAGCTCTAATAATTTTGAACAGTTTTAAATATTTGCTAGTCGTTTGATAAACATAATACTTATGTGACTTTATGAGTTAGGTCGGACCGAACAGGAAAATATTTAGCTCTAAAGTCATGGCACACGGACCGACAACAGAGACGCCCGTTCGCCGCCATGACCTCGAGCCAAATATTTCCTCGTCTGGCCCTCCTCGTTTACTACCATCAAGAGCACGACATCCGTCCAAAATTACAGCCATTTCAAGGATGTCATGGGTGTTGACGAGTCAAAATGATATTTTTAATAATTCGAAAAACTAACGAAGTGCGAGTGAACACGTCACGGATCTCCAAGAAATTCTTACTGTATCCACTAAGTTATGACAACGTTTCAAAAACGGGCCACAGAGCGCTTGTACAGTAAAGTACGGTCTTGCTTCAAGCCATTTACTATGTATCTCTTTTACAAACCTGAACAATACCCAGGGTAGCGGAAGTCACAGGATCTGAGAAGTCTCCACCTGGGGGTGATACTGCTCCAACAATTGACACACTACCCTCCCTCTGTGGGTTACCAAGGCACTGAACACGACCTGCGCGCTCATAGAATGAAGCTAGTCTGGCACCAAGGTATGCTGGGTAACCAGAGTCTGTGAATTCAAGGTGGAACTGGAATAAGGTCTAACGCACCTCCATGTTTTGCACACAGTTGAGTATGAAGTCTTCACAGCAAAGTTAGTGCATCTTCTTTACACTTCACCTCGCATTACGGCAAACTACATTTTTAAAAAGGAACCTTTGACGTCATAAACCACTTTGCAAACTCATACTCTCAAATTTCTGTTTTTCTCTCAAGAATTACGAAATTGTTCACTGAAATCTGAAGCTATTTCCGTAGCCGTTAGAAGGCTTTTCCTGTCGGAGAAACGACCCACAAAGTCATTCACAATCTACCAAGGAGGTTTATAAAGATATTAAAGGTCGTTTGCCGGGCGTTCTTCTTTAGACGTCATCGATGTAAAATCTCGTTCTTCAAGTGCGCAATGTTTAATAAGTTCTCCGTTTGTTTAATCAATTTTCGTGTACGTTTGACGCAAGTGCAGTCAAACGAAGGCTGCCGAGAAGTACAGCAAAAAACGCACTCTTATGTCAATATCGTGCTAAAAGCCTGGTTCGTTGGATTTTCCAGAGAGCCACTGATTTTCCTAAGAGCTACTAATAACTGGTAGGTTAATTAACTCTCGCATGACTGGGAAATGGTTGATGTTGCCGTTTCGAGTACACAAAGAGGAAATTTACTCAGCGTTCAGCCGTCAAAAGTATTCAATAACAACCTTCCCGGGGGTACTAATTTCTCGCAAACAGAGAAATAATAGTTCTTTACCTGCAGGCATTTCCGCCAGCCGTCCGGAAATTTCACGAAGAGCTTCGGCCCAACGTGACGTGGAGTCGGCCATCATGCTCACGTTATATCCCATATCACGGAAGTACTCGGATAAAGTAATGCCTGAAAGACAAGAAGAATATAGTCATTGAGCATGGCCTAGGGCGACAAGAGGGTGCCGATAGGTTTGTAAGCTAAGGGCCACTGCTCATTTAATTGACGGTTAACAGAACGTAACGAATAGCGAATAATGAACACCAAATGTCGACAAACATGCCTTTTAAAGGTTACGAATATTCATTTTGACCTTTCGAAATAATAATCTGATATGACAAATCTAAGCTCAAATGACTGCGGTCTTCATTACAGCATATTGTCACGTGACCGAAATGAGGTCAAGTGACGACACCTGCGCCAGCTTCATCTGGTGAATGCAGACCATTCGGCTACGTTACGCTGCGTTACTTTGCACATAGCGGCCTTGTTAGGGGCGCGCACTATTACCAAGTCACGAGTGAAATCACCAAGCACACAACAACGGTGAAACAAAACAACAGAACGGTACAATAAACCAAACACAATGGAAGAAAACACTAAACTAACAATGATCTTGGTACAGTACATGGTGCACCAGACACTTTTTAACTTCCTCTAGTTAAGCCTTTTTTCAAAGTTCTTTAACTGCACTGTATAAACTCATCATCTCATATTTCACCATTTTAAGATATATGGTGTGAGGTATAAACCTCACAGCATATATATTCTTCTAACCCAACTCTATCTCCAAAGGATGTACAAACATACCAGTGTAAATTGAAGCTTCTCTAGCAGCCACAGGCATATTTGAGGTATTTGCCACCAGGGCTGTACGCTTCATGATGGACTCTGTTACTCCACCAACGTCAACTGTCAACTGCAAAAAAGCGAGGCGTGTTACGTGTATTTGAACAAAATATGTACGTTTTCTTGATATAAGAGCAATACATGTCATTCATGGTTTCTAACTCATTATACTAGTAACAGATTTTGTTCCTTGACAGAAGGCGCTTTTACACCACTATATTTCCTCGAATAAGCAGCCGGGCACTTATTTCAGTAAATTTTCCGACAAAAGAGGGGTCGCTTATTCGTAGGAAGGTGCTTAATCAGGGGGGGGGGGGGGGGGGGCTTAGTTTTTCTTAAAACGAACCATAACTCTATTTTGGCTAATGCGCATAAAAGAACTCTGCAAGCACAGGGAGACATGCACTGATGCCGGTGTAGTTGAAGCTTAAAATATTGACAATGGAGTCGTTGCGAGAAACGCTGCGAAACGTATAATCGACTTCTACTTCTCGGAGCGATTCCGACAACAAACATACTGCGAGACATTTTCATTTAAGGCTGAGTTACTCTGGGCAATCGCGTGACAAGTGGCACGAAAAAGTGCTTAGTGTAACAGCGCCTTGATGGGTAGGCTGAGAGCTCCAGTTATCAAACTACCTACATGTAAGTTCTGAATGGATGTTAAAATGAAACACTGAAGGATTGTCCCAGGACTAATTAACCATGGGTCTAAGAAAAACCTTGGCTGGAATGACAGAATAGATAGGAGAAAACAGAAGAACATAAAACGTTTTACATGGAACAGTGAAAAATATTGAGATTGGAAAAATAATGACAAAGTCGAAATATACTGTCGGACAGGTCTCCACTTACGGAGATCCCTCGTAAGTGGCAGCGGGCACTTTTTTGAAGCACCGTGGGCTAAAACAAACTCTGAAAAATCGACATCACAGGACAGTTCCACTTCATTTATATACAAAACCTCTGTTAATTTGTTTCTCCGTTCAACGACAACGTGCAGTTCCTTACATGTTTCCGACGTCCGGTTGTGGTAATGGTAATGGCTTTATATACCGCACATATCACATAGTTTCATGGCGGTTTACAATTCTTCTCTAGGGAGAGATCGGATGTCAGCCAGTAATTGGCGCCTCTGGCAGCCGCTATTAGTCCATATTTGATCTCCCCCACCCACCCAACCCACACGTGTATAAACGATGAATGTCCGATGAAAGATAGACCATTGCACAGGGAACTACGTCTCCTACTCTTTTGGAACAGCGAGCGGGTTCTTTAACGTTCCACAGATTATTAGGATTATTGTGAGACGGGAACTACGGTTTATCGTCCTTATCCGAGAAAACATCTACTGAAGTTTTGTTCACGTAACGTTGACTTGCTAATTCTAATTAAAGGCATGACTGACACACACTTTTGTGCATCGGGGTTTTCAACACCGTCCAAGCGGAAACCTTCAAGCGGACACCAACGCTTGGTCCGGAGGGCGTCCGCTTACGCCCCGGGCGGTTTGACTATAAACGAGTAACAATTTCATCTTTCTAGTAACCCGCGAGCAAGCTCTCTGTTTGGGTCTCCGCCAAACAGAGAGTTCGGCAGCAGGCTATCTTTCTGGCAGAGATGGCAATGGGTCAATTTGCACAAGATCGATGCAAAAACAAGCACAACAAAACAGAGAAGGCAAGGTCAAGCCTTTTTACCTCAGGGAAATCCCTCAATACTTCTGACATCTCGTTCCCTCTCTCTCCACAACCAACATAGATGATGACATCAGAGTTGGAAAACTTCGACAGCGACTGAGAGATGACAGTTTTACCACAACCAAAGGCCCCTGGGATAGCTGTGGTACCTCCTTGAACACATCTGATGTTTAAATACAAATATTGAAATGAAGGTACATGAAAGTATATACAGTATTCACTGATAGTCATTTAACAATTATCCTGTGAATCACGTGTAAAATTGCCTGATAGGCCGTGGTCCGTGTTGGCTAAAATCTGAGGGCATTCCATATGATTGAGCTGGCAAATTGTATTATTCGAAACGTTGATAGCAAGGGGCAGTTCCCTGAGTTTATTGTAGAAAAGCAAATAAAACGTTTCACGATTTCTCTCCACCACAAGACAATAAAAATTATTACAGCCATGTATCACGGGAAATCTGTACTGTATGTATGACGAATATTGAGTTCATTGTTGCCACATTTTGACAGTGTTATAATGTATTCAATAATATAGTAACTTATCTCATTGCACAAAGAATACAGCCAATCAGAAAGCTGGATACCTGTTACACAGTGTGTATGCCTTGGGGTCAAAGTCATGAAATATAATTCTTGTCTTCTTTACAGCCACCAAATTTTGCCACCAAAACTCATCTAGAAGATTTTCCATTTTTTATTACAAGAAAAATTTGGTTCTCTTTAGAATTTGCCGCATGGGTATACATGAATTATTTTGTTCTAGATTTGGCATCAAAAAGTGACTATCCCCAAAGTTAACTGTTCTTTATTGTATGAGAAGTTTTATTCATTGTTTTTACATCGTTAAGAGGAGAATGGAATAAATTATAAAGTTACAGTATGCGATGATTACTTGGGCTTGGCACTAAAGGCTTGATACTAAAGGCTAGCATGTATATTCAAAACACTCAAGTTACACTACTTGTGCATAAAATAATATTCATTCACAATGTTACACAAGGTACATGTATTTAAGAAATACAGTACTAAGGATTCCCCAAAAATGAAAAGTTGTGACTGTCCAGAATTTTACTTATAAGGAAATTATTCAAAATCCGGAAGTGTTACTTACGGGAAAAGGGCATCCAAAACCCTTTGTCCTGTTAACAGTGGGTAATTAGCTGCTAGCTTTTCTGCAACTGGCCTCATTTGCCGCACAGGCCAAATCTACAATAATCATGGAAAAATTAGTCAATTAACTACTCTGATTAAAAAAGTATTTTACGGGCAATGACTCAAGGTAATTAGCTCAAGAAGTGAACAAAAGGCTCCAGTTGTACAACACAGGGTCAGCTTTTTGTCTGGGTCAACTAACATTCAACAATACTGAGTTGTTTAAACGTTTGAGCTTTAAACTCCTACAGTGTACAAGCAACAATTTTTCTTAAGCTACATACATTGTATTACTGAAGAACCCTACATAGTGGAATTAAGGTTTGGTCAGGAGGATCATAAACATTTTATGGAATTTGCACAATATACCCGGTAAATGGCATTATTTTTTTTTATTTGAACAAATGTTTTAACAGTATGTTCCCAGTTCAGCAAAGGCTGGTTTAAATGGGGTCCTGTATTTACATTAATTTAATATTACTATATTTATTATTATTATTATTATTATTATTATTATTATTATTAATCAATTAATTTAAATGCTGGTTACTTATAAATAACAAGTGCAACATAGCCAGTACATGTACAGTGTCGATGCACAGTCATGCAATTTAAGAGGTCATGGAAGCAACATAATGGACGTAAATGGTCTAACAACACCATTACTGCTTTGTTTGCCTGCTTGTTTGATCTTATTTTTATCTCTCATGCAGTTGAGAAGAGTGGGTGGTGTATACAGATACTTCATGTAGGGCCTGCACTTCTTGTCATCCCATCAGTGCAAATGATGAGGCCTTCCAAGGGGCTGTCTGTTGTCTCTTTGTCGCTCGTTTGCGACTCTGTCTGCCGCTTGTTTTGTTAGGCACAAATGTCGCTTTTGCAATGAAAACAAAGAGGAATGGAAAGTGAATTGTCTCTGTTGCAAACTGTTGTGCGTTTTTTGCCAATTTCTGTCGGTTATTGGTGTTTTGGGAGAAGATTCTTGCCTGTTTTCGGAGTCATGTCGCTTGTCGCTTCTACCTCTTGGAAGGCCTCTAGGATAAGGATCATTAAATTATCTGATGGTATAAATGGTGACCAAGGATACATGTGGTGTGTAGTGTGCATAAACATATGAAAGGACTGATAATACATTATACAAACCCACCTGTAACATGGTATGTTGGGTCTTCTCCCCATCAAACTCAGTTTCTAAGACAACATCCTGCAAAAAAGTTCAATTTCTAACTGAGAAATTGGTCGAAGTCAACAACTCTATAGTTGTCGCATTAATGTCATCATCAGTTGCATCTAAACAATGCCATGTCACAGTTTAATAAATTATTATTTTATTAATATCTACTTACCGGTAATAACTGAGAGTGAGGTCGTTACCTGAAAATTAATCCCAAACTGAGGTACGCCTTCATGGTGTATTGACCAAACAATAGCGAGGTCAATAAAAGCTACATGTAGTCCGAAGTTTGAGATTTTCCAATAACAATGACCAAACAGATGAGGTTATTTATTTGTTTATTATAACTTCAAGCAAAGTTGTCACTTCACATCCGGTAATACATGTGCTTACAATGTATCTATTCATTCGTCATTTCAGACCCAAGTCTAACTTTTCACTGACAGTTTCCTGGTCGTGTTTTCATTTTTTTTCTCTACTCACTACAATTTTCAATGTAAAAATAAACAAATGTGACAATGGATAACCTTTTGATTTTTTCTTTCCTAATTTGAATAATCCGACATTACATTGGCTACAAACACTAGCCATATAATGATTAGTGTTAAAGGAGATATCAGTACTCACTTTAATAGTATAGTTTCCTGGAGGTGCAATATATGTGACTGTACCACGCACCTTGGGATGAAGGGCCAGTCTGTGCTTCAGTAGTGTATTCTCATGTACAATGCCATACATGTCACCCCCAGTCACATGGTCCCCAATCTAATTAAAGTACATGTAATTTATATTATCAATCAGACTGTTCGGGGGGGGGGGGGGGGGGGAGAGGGAGAGGCTACATGTTCTCTGGCTGAATGGCCACCTGAGCAGAAGGTAGAAAAATAGAAGGGAATAATGCAATAATACTATTTAACAGGATAGAATACTCATCAGTGTATAAAAACACTGTTATCAATGGGGTCCTGTAAAATAAACTTGTATTAAACTACATGTAAAAGATCATAGATTCAAAGCCCAACTGGTTGATTGCTTACTGACTGACCAAATGACTAAAAGACTGACTTCCTGACTGACTGAATGACAGACTGACGGACTAACAGCTGTACTCACCAGCTGACTGACTGATTGAGTGAAGGCCAAACAGACTGGTTCACTTAGTTGATTCACTTGAATACTGGTTTGCACCAATGATGGAATTTTTAGCAATTACTTAAACCAAAAATGACCAAGTTATGCTGTAAAAATACTGTACTATATGACTGGGTAGTGATAGGCTAGTTTCGAATTGTGGTAGATGAAAAGAACAGAGTTGAGGTTCAGGGGAATAATTTGCATTTTCTTTCGTTAAAAACAAAGGAAAATGAAAATTATTTCCCTGAACCTCAACTTGGTTCTTTAATTTGTTCTCCCACAATTTGAAACTAGCCTATTCCAACCTTGAATCCTTCTGGTTGATAATCCCATAATGCACTGCGACTAAGGGCCTCCGTGTTGACACCACGAGGAATGTAAATACTCTGTGTCATTTCATTGATGTCCTGGAGGAAGACAAAAGAAGTGACCAGACCTTTCACAATGAGATTCCACCACATTTCATCAAAGAAGGCATTTTCTTTTTCATACTTTTGCATAACCTCACCTTCAGTGGCCGCTGAATTCCGTCAGATACTCCCCAATATTCCTGTTTAGAGGTGAAAAATGATAATTGCATTCTTAATTTTCATGTTCAACACTAAATCCTGTATAGAGGTACTGTATGTGCTATTTTCAAGCTAAAATATTAATCTCTAGTAATTAACTAAGGAATCATCAGCTGTCTAGAGGCATTTATAAAATTACTAAGGAAAAAAGTTGTGCATATGAACTAAAGCTACCGTAGATAGGCTCCTAGAAAAGAATTTGCTTTTTCTATAATCTAGATTTCTTGATCAGAAAACAATCCATCAAGGCATTAAGTGCCATCATAGGTTTAAGGGTGGATATTAAATAATTATGTTGCATAGTGGCAAATTATATTAATAATTTATTTTATTATTTTTGTTTTATCTAAATGCTTCTGGTAGCATAACCTTACCTGGACCAAGTTCAACCGAGAGAGGCTTTCCAGTTCTTAGCACTGGGTCACCAACTGTTACACCAGCTGTAATCATTGTTAAGGAATAAAATGCTGCCAGTTTACATCCATCATAAGAGGGAATTTTGGAGATTAATAATACCACAAGGGGGTAATTGGAGAATAGGGGAGGGCATTTGACATGTTTGTTAGCTATTGAAAAGGCCTAAGGTTAAGTAGTTGAAAGGGGGGACATTGTTTTTTTGGTTTGAGATACATAAATATGACTATGGCATATGGTCAACTTAAAGGGTTCCTCTGCTCTTACAAAAAATTCATGCTAAGAAATATTTATTAGAAAAAAATGGAAACATTTATTAGATTCCAAATTTTTGTGTACAAAAAAATCGATGTCATCATCGCCTACTTTCCCTTTTTAATTTCCTGGGTGTGGCCATTTTGGATTTGATGATGTGTACTGGTTGCAGCTTTCGTCAGGAGGCAAATGAAGCAGAAAATCCTTTGTGTTAAACAATAGGGCAACCATTACACATCATCAAATACAAAAATGGCTGCGCCCAGGAAATTTAGAAAAAGCATAGTTAACCCAACACAAATCAGGGTTGCGTTCTCCACAATTTGTAAATCAGTCCTCTATGGGAGGGTTTTACATGATGTTCCAAAATCCTCCTTGTGTGTGCAACACATTGTGTAAACCAACAGATCACCTGTTCCCACAGTCAACCTGTAAGCCTTAAGTTACACTGTAGGTGACACTAGGTGAAGCGTTAGTATGAGTTTTTTCCCAAAAACTCAAGAAAAAGACCGAAACAAACAGGATCTTACGCATGGTTGACAAGGTTCTTTTGATTTCTTTTGCTTGGGGTTTCAAAACAAATCATTCACACATCACTTCCAGGGGTTCAGTTAGTTTTCTTACTTCAGGCTTTCAAAAAACACAAAGTAACTGCAGTCCCATGCGAACTACAGGTTCGGGATACAAGTTTCCTCGTACACTTGAATTGTTGCCATGTCGCCTTCCAAACGAATTATCTCTCCGACCAGCTCACTGTGGCCAACACGAACCTGTTAAACAATAAGACAAGTGTCATCACCATCAATGTGTCACAGCAATGGACACATCAACAGATAAACCCACCACAGCACAAAGCATCATTCAACATTTTACTGTGCATCAAAATTGAGGATAACTACTGCTGACTTTAAGCTATTCAGTTACATGTAAACAATGAATGTTTTTTTACATAAATAAAGTTATGCCAAACAACCATTTACTGGTTCTAAAAACCCTTTATAAAGATCTCCCATCATTAGTTTTGCATGCATTTCTGCCTCATACTCTTAGTCTATGTATGCTTTGCAAGAAATAGTACTGTAATGCATGAAAAATTAATTTCTGGAGTCACCAATGTGGCCCGGGTTCAATTCCCGGACTCGATGTCATATGTGGGTTGAGTTTGTTGTTGGTTCTCTTCTCTGCTTCGAGACGTTTTTTCTCGGGGTACTCCGGTTTTCCCCTCCTCTCAAAAACGGCATGTACTAAAACAAGGAACACCGGAACACCCCGGAACACCAGAACACCGGAACACCGGAACACTCCGGAATACCGGAACACCGGAACACCCCGGAACACCGGAACACCGGAACACCCCGGAACACCAGAACACTGGAACACCCCGGAAACCGGAACAGCCGAAAAACCCCGGAACACCGAATTTGACGGTGTTGTTTTGTTTTCCGATTACAGACCATGTAAAAAATAAAAAGTAAATGTAATTTAAAGATAGATGAGTAACCAGGGGGCATAATTGAAAAGTTAAAAAGACGTTCTCTGGTTAAAAGTTAAAAAAAAAAACACGAGCTTTCGATTGCCAGTCTGACAAGTCTGCCAGTCGATTCCCACCAGACTCCCAAAATGGCTTCGCAGTTTTACCATACATCAAAGGTGTCACTGAACCACTTACAAGAATTCTCAACAACAACGGCATCCGAGCCACCACCAGACTGTTTAAGACCCTGCAACAGGAATTTGCGTCTCCCAAATCAAGACCCCCATCAGATCGGCAAACGAACGTTGTCTATAAAATCCCCTGTGCGGACTGCACATGGAATTACATCGGAGAAACGGGTAGATGTTTACACACTAGAAAAAAGGGACACATACGAAACACCAGAGTTTTTAAAAGTGGTTCCAATATTGCCAGCCATGCGTGGCTCAAAGGCCATACTATTGATTTTGAGAATGCACGCGTCATCGACAGAGGCAATTCACGCGTAAGAAAAATGCTGGAATCCTGGAACACTGCAATTACTAACCAGGCAGACAATAATTCTAAGCAGTTGCCAAGACAATACACAATCTTATTGTGATCTTATCCATGTTATTAGCATTTCATTGTCACACTAGTATTTCTTCCTTTTGTATTATTGTATTTATCTATATCCGTTCGTTATTTTCTCACCTTTTTGTGCATACACTTTTACCTCCGCTTTTTACACCTCACTTTTTAAAGTTTGCAGACTGGCAATCGAAAGCTCGTGTTTTTTTTTTTACTTTAAACCAGAGAACGTCTTTTTAACTTTTCAATTATGCCCCCTGGTTACTCATCGATCTTTAAATTACATTTACATTTTATTTTTTACATGGTCTGTAATCGGAAAACAAAACAACACCGTCAAATTCGGTGTTCCGGGGTTTTTCGGCTGTTCCGGTTTCCGGGGTGTTCCGGGGTGTTCCGGGGTGTTCCGGGGTGTTCCGGTGTTCCGGGGTGTTCCGGTGTTCCGGGGTGTTTCGGTGTTCCGGTGTTCCGGTGTTCCTGGTTTTAGTACATGCCCTCAAAATCCAACACTTCTAAATTCCAATTAGATCCAGAATGCTCGATCATTTAATACACGAGCCCCTGGCTCGGGACATTGGGCAACCACTCCTCGTGCTATTGAGCTTAAATAGATTGATTTGATTATTGATTTTGATTTGATTTTTGAAATCTTTCCCAATAAAGCAATAAATAGGGCTTCAAACATCAACGTGTTTGGGCACCAAACAATGTTTGATGATGTTTGGTCACCAAACATTTTCCGTTTGGCCAAGGCAATAATAAGCTTACTATTCGGTAAAGTTTGGTATAACAGTGTACTGTATTAAAATGTATGGATATAAATTATGTGAAAGCGATTGTGGATTCCAGAACAGATTAAGACGAGGCCATGGCAATAGAATTTTCCAACAAATCACAGACATGGCAAAAATATGCATAATACAAACCGAAAGCTCATTACCGGTCGAAACACAGTTCTCAAGCTTCGAGTGCTAACACTTGTCAGTTGATAATCAACTTTCCTTTCTTTTAATTTTATACTCCATAACCTTACCAGTTCGTACATAGCGGCCCCACTCATGTTTTCCGCCGTCACGACTGCAAAATACAAACAAGAAATAAACTGATTTATTTTCAGCATAACATACGAGAGAAACAGCTGAGGAATTGCGATGCATATTTATTTAATAAGCTTGACAATTTGATCCGATCCACACTCACCGGGTCCCGACACAGCGAACACATAACCAAATTTGCTTTCTTTCTCCTGGTCCTTGATTTTAGGCAGCTTGTTCGCGAGATCCATCCCTCCGGCCTGCGTAAAACAATCAAAGTGAAGTCTCTATTATTTTTCCAGATATTAAATTCGAAGTACAAGTAAGAACTTCGGTTCACCCACCATCTTGAAATGATATAATAAAAGTCACGTGGATGTCGCGCGATCGAAGACTAGTATCTGGTGCCCAGACCATCTCAGTTTAATCTTCCTTCACGAAACAAACATGGCGGAACTCTTGCGAGTGGTTTCGTATATTGCAATCACTTTTGTGGTTCATTTTCCTTTCCTTTACAAGAATACGGCACAAGCAAACATCGAATCTACGTCAACTATTCAAGTTGCATCATCAAGCTCTAAGTCTGTGGAAGTTTCGTCCTCTCTAGCACCGACAAGAACAACAACAAGCAGTATTTATAGTGTAACTAGAAAAATTGTCGATTTGTCAGAGTTAGAATGCCCAGATGGAGTAAAGTGTAGCGATCTAGGCGCTTCTTGTATTAAGTGTGCTTTCAATGAATTTAACTACTCGTGTATTTACGGGAAAGATGTTGAAGTACAATGTACACCAGTTAGTAGCTCAATCAAGTGCATGGTATGTACATTTGTATTTTTCCTTGGGTGGTGTGACGTGATGTGAAACGTCAACTTGCCGTTAAACTGTGTGTTTTTCTTTAGGCTGCAAGTGGCTTGAAATGAGCATTCTGTTTCTTTTTATGTCGATATAGGGGTCTCGAAACTTTAACAAAACTTTCGATTGTCGATACTGCTACCAAACGGACCTTAAGGACCATACTTGTAAAAACCAGTCTGGATGCGAGGTAAGGCACACATTCCAGTAAAGTACACGTGTACATCTATAGGCTTACTTGTGCGTGAACGTTAGGGAAACTCATCAGAAAAATTGTTCGTCATGTTTTCTTGTCCTTAAGATTGAAAACGCATTTGATTACATGTAAATGTAAAAGAAATATTGTATCTTGTATTAGAAAGTGTATGCTTATTTAATTCTTCTTATATTGCAATTGTGTGGAAGGACGGGGCTGACTGCAGCAGAAATTTCACCAAAAGTTTGGATAACCTGTCTCTTATCTGAGGGTATCTACACGTAAATTAAACACAGTGAATCCCTGATACAATCACTGTATGTACAGTAGCAATTTTTGTGTAACTGTGCACTTTTATAATAGGTGGTGTCCAGCCCAAGACAGAGGTATAGAACAAACTGTACTGTAAATGATGATGTCCTTTGCATAGGTTAGTCTACAATCTTTTTAATTAGTTTTAGTATGTACAGATGTACAGTATGGCATTTTGTTGGGAATGTTACTAGAAATGTTCCAGTTTTAAGGTGACTGAGACAGGTTTTCAAATTCCAGGATGTAAATATACTACCTCTCTTGTCGAACAGACAACATTAAGCATATCAAAATCCAACATTTTGTTTAGATTAAAACAGTTCAGGGGTGTGGATTATTATTAAATTTTTTTAAAATTATTATCATTATTCTTAGCAATAAAAGAATCTTTATTGCAAAACCTCAATTAAAATCCTATTTACAATCGACCTGCTGTTACAAAAAATCTAATTAATTCATCAAAACACTATAAAGAAAATTAGAAGTAACTTAACCTTACATAAAAGAAGAGGAAAATAGATATAATTAAAAATAAAAGTTCAAAATTCTATAAAATTAAGAATTCATTATGCAGAGATATTAAGATCATACAATCGAATTATACTAATGATGGCTAAAACCAGTGTCCATAAAAAGCCCTAAGTATAAAAGCATATAGACACGTATTTCAGATATCTGCACTAGCCACATTTATTTTACAGTCCAATGATTGCTCTATCTTGCTATGAAATGGCGTTCGCAAACCTCTGACGCATACATGTACTGATCTTAAGAGTTCAAACGAGATCTGTGTCCTGAGCCAAGTGATTACAACATGATAAGGCTTGGTGTCTTTCTGAGCTATCTTGTGTGCGAGATGCTTTAAGATAAAGAACCGCTGACACTCGTTTCCCATTCCGCCATTTGACTTCTCATTTCGGATTGTCAATTTTCCTCACATGGACAGCAACATTCCTGCCAATCCGGCCTATGGTGTTTTCATATCTCAATTAGTGAGATATGCTAGACTTTGCACATCGAAACTGGATTTTATTGATAGACTTCACCGACTTTCATCACATCTCCTTCACCAAGGCTTCAAATCTACGCTGCTTCGTAAATCCTTAACTAAATTCTTGAAACGCCACGGTGCTATCGTTGAGAAGTATGGTGCTACACTACAGGAGATGAGATTAGCAATCCAGAGATGAGATTATATCCTTTATATTATCCTGACGCCCAAATTTGAGATCCTTGTTGCTTCCATTCATTACATTTTTATGCAAATGTGCGTGCGCAATTTTCCTTAAGTTGTGCGCGCGCTTGCTTATTTAGTTTACGTGTGCTTAGTTCGTTGTTTGGTTTACGTGTGCATAGTTCGTTATTTAACGTACTCCTATTATTTTACGTTGTTTTCCTTGCTAATACGTGTTGTCAATAACTGTGCTCACAGTGTGGGTGGCTCCTCCTATAATGTTCTGCAATTGGTATAGGATTTGATGGAGCCGAAACCAATTGTGGAATTGCACACATTTTAGGTATCCTACTGATGAACAGTTATTACACGCAGATATTTTTAGAAGCAACAATTGTTTGCGGTCTGTCACCTTTGAATTGGTTCCAAACACTAGAGGCGTAAACGAACCCATTTCTACATCTAACACCCGCTGCTGGTACTTGTGCTTTTTCTCTTCTTCTTGCTCTTTGAACACTTCTGATGTTGGCTTGCTCTGGTAACACTTGGAGTTGACGTGCGTGACTCTAACATCAAAAAATGCCGTAACTCCTCTTGCCCAGAAGCCTCCCGCTTTGATGTCCAACCTTGCCTCAGAACTTGTAACAGCGCTCCTCAAATGAAATCGCTCGTTGTCCAGAGGTTGAAGGCTTGGTTCGATTTTGACATTATTGCAGATCTTGTCGATGAATGTCGTTAACAAGTTCCGTACACCGTCATGTCTCTGCGCTACAAACCCCCCTTTTTACAAGAGAGGGCGTGACTAACGGTGAATTTATCCCCACATATGCAATGACTTGGTAAATAGACTAAGGGCAAGTCATAACGCAAGCGTAGCGAGTCTCTGAACTCTTGCTTGTTGAGGGCTAAACCTTTGTCTGCGAGAGGCATCGCATTCAGCCAAGAACTTGCACCCTTGTCCCTTGATTGATTAACCAGACGCAGCCGGCCTGGGGAGAGGCTTGAATCAATGCTATCCATTTTCTCTTTGGCACTTGCTCTCTTAAGCGATTGTTGATGCCTCTTCAGCTCCTCCGTAGATCTTTCTCCTGGCACCATGATAGAACTCTGTGATGTAATAGAATCTACATGCGCGGTGGTTATTAGTCTTGAGGCAGCAAACTGCTGCGGTGCCTCGGATTTCAGATCAGGAATGCCTAGACCCCCTTGACCCATTGCTAAGGTAGCAAGTCTGCGCACCTCGTTAGGGAGAGGCTCTGATTGACCGAACAAAGTTGGGAGTAGTGAATCTTCAATCACTTCGTGGATTGGATCGACATAAACTTCAAACGATTCAATTGTGCGCATGAAGTAGGTGAACTTCGACTTGTAGCCTTTTGTGAAAGCAATATACACCGCATGGGGCTGGCTCTTCGCAATTTCAGAGAGACGTTCGATTTCCTCTTTCCATGCACGAGCCTTCTCCTCGCAATATTGACCTTTGTATTCTTGCGACGCAATAACTGCTCCCAAATGGCGCTGACCTTCAGTCGTTATGTTGACTTCCTCTCCAAACACCCTCTTTGCTTCCTCCTCGAGTTCCCTAGACTTCACAGTAAGCCAGCTCTTTGTCCCATTCACAAGGTAACCAAACTTTTGTCCTTCCTTACTCAATTGCCTGTACCAGTTGTATAACTGCACTATACTCCCTCCTCCAGCTGAGTCGTCTGCAAGCCACACCTGTTTAACCAATGGGCAATGATCCCTCACATTCTGTATCATTATGGATGTATTAAGTGCGTACCATGGCATCGCTAGCAGATCTCCTTGTGTGGTGCCTTCTTGAGAAAGTATTTCACCTCCCCCACAAATAAACAGTCTAGATGGGCTTCTATATGTGTTAATAACATAGAGCGCCATTTCTTTGCACATGATCTGGATATTGTGTAAGGCCGCTGACCTATTCATTTGGTTAAAAGCGTTACTAGCATCAATTAGCAATATTCCATCTGTTCCTTCTTCAACAACACTTGACTCATTGCATGGATCGCATTCTCCGCTCCTGCGTTATGACCAGCGCAAACTTGTAGGGGACCCGCCGCTTCTTTTATTTCCTCCTTTAAGAAACCGCTGACCATTTTCGCCACTATTCTCCTTAGTACCTCTCCAACACCAATTGGTCTAATTCCCAGGTTCTTATCAAGCGAGATAAGCCTGCAGGACGTAAAGGCTTCAAGTAAGGAATTGGGTGGTACGATTTCCTTAGCAGATTTCTTGTGAACACGGCTAGCTCTTCCCTCAATATTTTGCCCTCAGTCTTGAAGTTCTTAGAGCACAGGATTCTCTTATACAGCTCTGCGTCCATTCCAGATGGTCCGGCTGAGCCCTTGGTTTTACTTGCCAAGTTGTAGATCAATTCTTCGTCTATGAGGTCATAAACATTTGGCGGAATATAATCAATTGGGCCATGTAACAAACTCTCCTCTGTGATATCAGCTGCCTGTGGGTGCTTGTCCTGTAGTCCTTGCAGGACATCGGGCGATAGGTCGAGTAGACCGGACGATCTCTCGTTATCTAGGAGTTTCATTGCAGCTGTCAATTTTCCTTGCAGAACCAGCTTTGAGAAGGCTTTGGATATGTCTTCAACCTTTCTAGGTTTCTTGGAATTCACAAATTTCCCTTGAAAGAACCTCACTTCTTTAAGCAGCACATCAATGTCCCCTTGTTTCCAGAGTGCTAATCGACGCTCTATTGCTTCACTATGTTCCTTGCTTTTGGAAGTAGCGGATGGTTTTTGCAAAATCAAAGTTGGGAGCACCATGAATGCTTTAAGAGCGACCGAGTTCAAGTCAGAGTCTGAATTAAATTGCTTAATCCAGAAGGTTAGTTCTTCAATGAAACTCTTCCCTGCGCGACCCAATGGAACATTGAATATATTCCTCCTGTAGTGGACGATTTCATTGTAAACATCGTTGACAGTATTACAGAAACATGCGCAACTAATACTGCTTCAAGTTTTGTTCTTTGTTTTGGAGGAAAGCACATCATAATCAGGCAGATTTGGCTTGATTTGAATTTTGGTGTTTTGATCCTTGCAAGTAGCGGTCCGTCCCTGGGGAGCTCTTTGATCAGCAAAGTCAGAAGAAATATGCAAATTCGAACCTTTAACCACATTCACGTTTGATAAAATTTCACCTTCACATTGGGTGGGTCGGAGACCCTCAGTTTGTGACAACATAGAGGCACCAACCTCTTCTGTTTCGTCTAGAACAGTTGAAGAGTCGCCTCTAACACTTATTTGTGAGTTTTCATCCGTTATCGCTGCTGCGTGGTCGCGAAGATTCTGAGCTGATAACCCCAAGTTCACGTATCCCACGTCATCCCATAGATCTTTCAAAATGCGCATATATCCTTTCTTGCGTCCGTTCTGGTAACATGGCGGGTTGCTTGAGCTTTTTAAACTTAAGGCTTTTTCCCTGCATTCTAGTAAAACTTGATTCATCTTGTCAGTCCATTTTAGCCTTCCTGGTTTCCAGCGAGCGAGCGACCTGCAGCCGCCGCCATATTATATAATAATAATAATCATTATCTATTTATTTATTATTATTAGTTTTTTTTTTTTTGATGTTGCAAAAAATTGCAATTCTTATTTCATTTATTATTTTCTAATACAAAAAATGGAGGTCACACAATTTCTTAACCTCTTAATCAATGACTGGATAAAACTTTGATACCATTATGAAGGTAACAACATATAAAGATTGGTAGTAATGGTCCATGAAAGTATTTAAGTGCTGGAAATTGCTGGAAATCAGTGTTAGAAAAATTTGCCATGAGTGCCACTAATTTTTACTGATTGCAAAGCTCAACAAGTCACTGGCATCAGACTAACATGTCCAATATCATAATAATTAAGTTTCCCATTATTTGTCTACTATGCCTGAACACCAGTGATTGCAGGATACCAGATACGTTTCAAGGCAGGGTGTCAATCAACCTTGGTCCCAGGGTCTCTCCCTAACATCTTCAATTGTCTCAGACACACATGACCAGATCCAACCAGGGTCTCTCTCTCTCTCGCTCAGGGGGCAGGAAGAGGAGAGACCCTGGGAACGAGTTTGGGTGTCAATAAGGAATTCTAATGGGTCCAACTCCCACTGCTCCCACGAAACCATTATAAATTTTCTATTAATTATTTTGTTCATTGTGCCATGCACCTGACCTTGTAGGGTTTGTGACCTGAGACCCCACTATTATATGGAACACTGCAATGATTCTTGTTTGTGGACATTTGTTTTTAAGGCACGGTTGGCTTTAAAAGATCTGTTTGAATGCCCATGGCCATATCAAGCAGAAGTACAAAATTATTTACTTCCAATTTTTGCTGCATGGTGATCAGATGTTTCTCAACTGGTGCATAAAATTGTTTGGTGTGTTGTTGGTGTTTAATGGAACAATTTGTTGTTTGACACATTATAACTATTACTAGTAAATTGCAATAATGATCATTGGCAATATCAAAATATCATATTTTTAATAAAAAGCCATACCAAATGAGCATTTAACAAATATGATGAATGAGGCAGTGAGGTTGGATCAAAGCTATAATTTATTTCATGCTACTCCTGTTTCCAAATTTGGGGCGTTTAGTCGGGAATTAAATTGGCATTGACAACTGTAAAGATACTTACTTGTATTCTACTGTATTGTTGAATGCCATGCAACACTTTATGGTTGCTTCTTTCAAGACAAAAAATGCCAGTTTCAACTCACACAGTACATAAACATCTCCACAGCCAGCACTGTTCATAATCTACATAAAATGACTTTATTCTTTTTACTATTTTGAAGGTAACCGTACATTTCCAAAGTTATTGCTATGTAACTGGACATCAGGATACAGATGGTCGACTTCAGTATTACTAAGGTACACGTGTACAGCCAAACTTTTCACCAGGCGGCCTTTAAAACCTGCAGCCATCCATTGGATGGCCTATTTTCAGCAGAGCAGAGTAGGATTATAGATGACCTTTCTCTCACTGTTCTGAAATAATCATTTGAAGCTTAGTGAATGGCATTCATTTTGTTTCCTGCAGGTTATCTAGCTTTGTTTTGAAAATTTCCTTCATATATCTGAACTTGCTTTACATCGATAAACAATGATAATACTCACTTGTTTGTTGTTTCAAGTCAGTCTGCATCAAAGAAGGATTGATGGTGTGAATTACAAGGTTACATGTATTTCTCAAGATTTTGCTTTGAACCAACCTACTGATGTAAAGTTTTGGACGTTTTCAAGTGGTGGAAGTTCACTTAGCATGAGAACATTTTGTTTTTCAAATAGTTTTACTCTGTACCACTCCAATCCATGAAAAAAAATACTCAACGTCTAGTTGAGAAGAGAGTGATGTACTAGTCATTGAGCAGATTAAAACTAAGTGGGCAAAAACTTCTGCATAATTCTCAATTGAATGAATTATTTTGTAGTTCAAACCAGACTCTAACCTACAAATTTTGAATTTGTGAATGATCATTGCAGTTATGAACACTACTTAAGCAGTAGTGAAAATAAAGCCTAATATATATATTTAGCCAAGCCTAAAAGCGGAGCTCCAAAAGCATTCTTTTTCTACTGGCATTTACATATAGTCTGCTTGTCATATCACCAATCTGACCTCACTCAAGCTACAGACCCAATGCTGTAGAAAATAGTATGTAAAGGTGATCTGCTGAGCCAGTGGCACAGTGGATTTGGACCCCACGTGGATTTGCACCCTCCAGTCCAGATCTGCTTGTGGATCAGATTTGGACCCCCTAGTCCAGAACTGCTAGCAGATATGAATCCCCTTTTACGAATTTGGACCCCCACCCCTCCTAAAAACAAGCGTTCTATTGAGTAAGGTAATAAAAATTCCTTTCCAAACTGAGTTTGGAGATGTTAAAAAAGCAAAATAAAAATATTGAGGTAGGTTTTTTTTAAAATAATCTTTAATACCTTGTGAAAAAAAGAACCTGCAAAGCTAGTTTTCATCTATAAATTTTTAAAACAAAACATTTCTTAACATCTTAGAGCAATACCTAAGGACAGGTCTGTTTCCCCGTTCAACTGTAGGCAACTTAGTTACATACTTAGCTACTTAGGTATGGTTTAGAGCCACTAGAAATTGGTGGAGAAGCCTGGTGATTGCTCCTTGGAATCAGTATCACATCAGATATATAGTGATTCAGATCACCACTTCATAATGAATGAAATTTCAATTATCCACAGCCTCCCATGAGACAGTCAGAAATCGGAAATTGTGTATCCTCTGGATATATGTATGTCTCACAAAAATTATGAAAGAAAGATACATGGAAATCAATAAAAATATTTAGATGCCATGAATTAAGACCAAGATATTTAATTTGATCAATTACTTCTTGACCTTACTATCACATTAAGCTCATCACTCAATGCACCTACAGTGTTTTCAAAAAGAAATCCAGCTGCTCTTCTGGCCAGTTAAGTGCAAGCCCAAACAACTTGATAATAATATATTGGGCATTTGGTTGATACCACTATCAAGGTGATTCATCAAAGCAAAAGTGCTGGAAATCCGTTAGCCATCTTAACTTGATCTTAACATACTTCATCAAACATCAGAGATTCCATTAAACATTAATGCCAAATGTCATCCAAACATCCCACAAGATTGGTGTGACCAGCTACTAATAAAATTAATTGAAAGACTGTATGCAGGAGGAGGAAGTCCAAAGGATGTGTACATTGATGAGAAAGAGCTTACTTTAAGTTTAATTTTAAGTTTTAAGTTTAATAATACTTTGTCATGTGAATACAACTAAGTTGATACAAAACAAAAAAGTGCATGACTGGAGAATAATTGGGAGAAACTAAATTCCCATACAAAGAATATTATCTAATATTACACATTCTGAAAACTAAGAGGTGAAATTTAAACGTGGCCCAAAGCTAACCTAATCAAATTAAATCAAATACTTGTCTCTTACAAGTCACCCCTGATTTGAGATTGAGACTAAAAATCATGAAGTAATCCATAGCAAACCTAATTAAATTACATACTTGTCACTCACAAGCTACATCTGATTTAAAATTGACACTAATAATGTAATAGATAGGACTTAAAACTGCTTAAAGAAGGTGCATGCATGATGTTCAATGGAACACCATTCCAGTCTGTTATGTAGCGATTAAAAAAAGAAAAGCTGAAGGCTATATATATATTTAGCCATGCCAAACCTAGAATCGGAGCTGCACACTCTCACCGAGCAACTTCGCAAGAGTTTATTTGGGCCAGTTTAATTTGTGTCCAAAACAATTGAGCAGCAGCAGGGAAAACGAAGAGTTTTCGATAGTAAACGTTTGCAAAAAAGAAAAAAAAAAGACGGACATTCTTGAGTCTAACTACTTTGAGATGAAAGCGTAAAGGGATTCAAAGCGGATAAAAAAACAAAAACAAAACAAAAACACTGCAAGCGAACAAAGTACGATGCCGACGAGTGTTTGCTCGAAGAAGGAGAAGGTGGAGAAATTAAACAAGACTAGCTAGTAATTAAAATAGCTTGTAATGATAAAGCTAGGAAAATCGGTATTTATTTTGACATAAATGCCCCTAGAAAAAAAATAAAGGGTACAAACTCTTCGTTTACAGCAGTCAACAGGAATTGACCGCGGTTCAGAAACAATATAACAACAAACATAAGACTTATTACAAGAAAACAAAGCACAATATGAATAATATTTCTTCGAAGATTCTTGGAGAAGGTGCAGAAATTGGACAGGTAACAAAACTATCTTGTATTAAGCTAGGAAATTTCCTTAGCAGATTTGACATAAATGTCCGTAGAAAAGACAAAAAAGAGGTCGGTACCTGATCGTTTAGAGCAGTCAACAGGAATCACTGAGACAGCAATCACTCGGAATGCGACAGAGCTGAATAATAGAGCCATTTCCCACAAAATCTTTCCTTGGCTTACACAAAACACTTAAGTGCTTTGATGGTTTTTCTGTTACTTCCCATGTCTTCCGAAGAACCTTCTTCAATTAATGATTCTCAGTGGCAAAACATCATCCAGATAACGAAGAAAGCGCTTGCCAAACCAAACGAGCATTTCTCTCGCAGACCCGTCCACTTTAAAATTTATCAAAACCAGCCAGCCAGTCAACTCATTTCGCTGTTTTTAACATCCAAACGCTGATTCTTACCGGTTCAAACAAACGACATGTTTAAAGACGGCGAAACTTAATTGTTGTTTACAGGCTGCTTTCGATGAAGATCTCTTAAAGACTTGACGAAGTGAAGCGCGCTGGGTTTTGACTGTTTTGGCAGCATTTTGACAACTTAATATCAGATTTTGAGAAGTGCACATGCACATGCATTTGATCGGATTTTTTATTTTTACTCGAGCTCGAGTCTCCCCCTTTAATGCTTAATTTTACGAGGACTCATTGCGATTACGTGTTGATAAGATAAGGGCAAAAGTTTCTTAACGCTACTGTGAGGAACCAAGGTCGAAAAACAGTCAGCCAAGCCGAGTAAAAACACTCGTTCGCTTGCAAAGAAAACAACGTAACAAAACAAACAAACAATTCAACTACTTCTTTGCGTCCAAAACGAGTACAGATGATTGTTATTTATATCCATTCGAGAGAAAAATACAAGTTTCATTCCTGAACAAAAGTAACAACGATTAAACCAAAGGTTAAGCTTCTATTTATTTAATTTACCTCACTGTCCTGTGTTGTAGAGGTTTCTACCACTTGAAAATGCGTAAGCTTCAGTAAAGTAAAAACAAGCATCCGCAAAAATAGCAAACGGTTTGTCCAAAGAAAGAGCTTCTTCCACAGAGTTTGAGCTACTCATTCCTCCCATTAATACCGGTGAACTGTTAAGTGACTTTTCTTGGTGAGATGCAAGATGCCGCGGTGAAGTGAAAGCCCTTGAAGCGTTGAATTATACTGTTTTCAACCGCACAATCTTTGAAGCTTTTCCTGAGAAAAATGGTCCGTCCTTCCTTTCATCAATTGAAAATTCACCTTCCAGAGTATCTTTTGACAAGTTCTTGATCTTTATGCTTTTTACGCGAAAGACAAACTTCGATCGAAGAAGATGAAGTTGTTTTGCTCAAAATAAAGAAACCAACTGAATGTGAAATTACCAGCCGCAGAAAGCGCGCGAAAAATTTTAACGGCCTCGATTTGGTTTGGGTGTCCCACACATGGCTTGAGCCTGCGATCCAATCGAAAGCAAGTACCTGGTAAGCGGTCAACTTCAAAAAAACAGCTGACCTCGATGAGGTCTTAACTTGAGCCCGCGATATGGTCACGTTACACTGGTCAGCGGATACCTTGTTTTGACAGGTGTCAATTGGCTATAAGATGGATGTCCAGTATCAAAGATGTACGCTGTAAAGTAGCTGGTCAGCTGAGCCAGGTGGAGTATGGCCGCCATGTTGGATTATTATGATTATTATTAGGATATTATTAATTATTGGGCGACTCCGTCGTCGTCGTCGTCGTCGTCGTCGTCGTCGTCGTCGTCGTGCGTACGCGCCCACGAGCAATACCGCTAGCCATTTTTACCATGAGAAAAGCAGTTGACGGGTTTCTATAGGTATGGTGCTCCGCTTGACGGCCCTTCGGGCCGTCGGAGCTCCGCTAAAAAAAAGGCTTGTACAGGATTCGAACCCACGACCTTTTTGATACCAGTGCAGTGCGCTACCAACTGAGCTAACAAGCCAACTGCGAGCTGGTCATTTTGATAGTTCGTAATGTACCAGTGAATGATAAATATGTAAGATTGAATATATGGAAATCATATATTTGAACTGTGGATTAAAGAATGAATACTGGTATGTGAAATTGATTATCACAGTTATGAACACTACTTAAGCAGTAGTGAAAATAAAGCCTGAAAAAAAAATTCAGGCTTGTATAAGATTACAAATTTTCTTTTGAAAAGATGTGCAGTAGTTCTGTAATGGATTGTTTTTGTTTTAAGGCTGTCCCCATGATGTTTCTTTCTTTGTACATTTGCAGTTTGACACTTGGAGGTTTTGGTGTGGACCGTTTTTACTTGGGGCACTGGAAAGAGGGCCTTGGAAAGCTTTTCAGCTTTGGGGGCCTTGGAGTGTGGACCATTGTGGACCTAATTCTGATTATTATTGGATATGTTGGACCTGCAGATGGCTCACTATACATATTCTAGACTACAGTACATCACTTAAATGTGTCTATAAATAATGCAGAGTAGGGGCCAACAACAATGACCCAATATAAAGCCACTACTTATGCTAGCCTTGGCAAAGGTCACCATCACACCAAGAGTGCTATCATGCCAAGCACTCGTGTTTGATTACTTCACACGGAGGACTTTGCAGTTAGAGAGCAAGTGGAAGTATAAGTCAGGCCTGAATGAAGTGCTCTGCTGCTGCCCATCTCTTGTTTTTGCACAGCTGCCAAACAGCAGATCATTAAACCAGTTATCGTTTGAACAAAATAATGACGTGCATGTAATCAATAAAGAAAACAAGTTTTTTTTTACCCACTGGTCTATCAATACATGTAGAATGCATATAATTCATATTTGTGTAATTTTTTCATGTGCTTAGTGCACATGTACTGTGCGACAGCACATTTTATGTGCATGTAGCTGCTGGTGTTCTTGTGGTCAAGATATACTGTACTTGTACAATGTTAAGAACGTGTTTGTTAGTATTCCATATAGAAGACCAGAGAAGACAATTAGATAGTTCTCATTGCTATCACCCAGCGCCAGATTAGCATGATTATTAGCACTTATTAATAGATAATTTAATATTACGCTCTCAGACGCGTAATAAGGTTCTATTACGCTTACGCTCTCAGACTATCAAAGAGAGCCGGTGTACCAGAACAAAACATGTTGAAAGTCTTCAGACGTAGTGTTAGACCGATTTTAGAATATGCCGTGCTGGTGTGGCAAGACATTCCAGATTATCTGTCAGATAGAATAGAGTCCGTGCAAAGAAGGACACTTAAAATCATATATCCTAACAGCTCGTACAGTCAAGAACTGTCGCTAGCCAACGAAACTACACTTTCCAGCAGACGCGAGCTTCTGTGTCAAAAATTTATGGCTGAGATGACTGACAACCGTGAGATCCCGTGACCACCCATTATCGTGCTTGGTGTCCACTGTGGTACAAAGAACTAATCCTTATAATCATAGACCTAGTTCTTCTCGACCATTCAATACTTGTAAGTTCATGAGAACTAAGAGATCAGAGAACATTCTTGCTTTTAAATATTCGTCACTTAAGTACTCGTTATGATATAATTAATACATAGATTTAATGTAGCAGTATTGTTAGTTATAACCGCTTGTTAATTCAGTTATCTGCAAGAGAGTGGAATAAACGATATTTATATTTATTACATGTACATGTAAATACGACATATGTCAAAGACAGCACTAGACAAGGTAGACACTAGTTTTGATCACCCATCCTTTCATGCTCACTTGCGGTCCAATAAACGACAGCTCTTGGGTGTTTCAACCATCTTCCCACCTTTTGCCTTGTGCTGTTTCCCACGTTACATGAATAGTGTTCAGCCTATCGCCCAGCTTCCACCCAACCCTGAAATGTGTGTGAGGGTAGATCACAGCACCGGGAAGAACTCACTCCCACTCTATTGATCAGAGTGTGGGTTCCTTTACGTCACCCTTCAGGTGAAGGTGACAAGGCCAGCGGCTTAACGTCACTACTCATGCGACCAGTGACGTGATCATTTGAACTGAACAGGGGCACCCAACGAGCCAAATCAACCAAAAGCCGTAGAAAGGCATTTTTAAGTGCCTTCTGGTGTTTGAAGTCTGTTTAAAGTGATGTTTTCATAAGCTAAGAAGACGTTCATCTGTTCGGATTCCCTAGCTGAAAGTTTAATTGCCCGAAAATGTTATGGAACAAAATCTTCCTTTAAGAAAATGCAAGATGAAATAAACTTTACACGAGCTTTTTAGGGAACTATTTTCTTTCCGAAAATGCAAGCTGACGTTTTTGACTGCCAAAAACAGCAATTACGACCTTTCCGAAAATCTCAGGGGCTATGATTTCCCAATTGCGAATCTTTTAAGCCACGTTTTAGTTACGAAAACCCGGGTGCACTCTTTAATCGACGCTGAAAGACCAAGGCGAATTACCCTCCACCGAACAGATATCAACCGAAACTTGCCGTTGGGTGCCCCTGACTAAAGCAGATGACATGACATTCATTATTTGTACATAGCCTAAAAAAGTTAGTTTAGATGTTGCCAGTTTCAACAGCTGTTAGCCATCTTTTTCACATGTGACGACCTTCAAACATGCAATGTCAGTTGTGGTTCGTTTTTTGCAACGCTTATTCGTCATGTTAACTTATGCAAATTTAAGTTGACATGATCTTGGCGCAAACGTGACAAGGCTCAATATGGGTTATTTCCGAATGCTCAATTGCCAGTTTTCCTCCCACATGAATTAAACTATCCTTTTATCAACGTTTAACTTTTATTTATCTTGTATGCAATCTTGGGATCTTAAACGCTTAAAAGTGGGCGGGTTTGTCGAACAATTTTTTTTGCGTCTTATCTTTGCCGAGATCAATGATTTCTCCTTCTCCCCACTGTGAGAAAAGAATGCCTCGGTTAAGAAAAAATTCTCGGCTCTACTCGGCGTTACTTACCCGGGTTATTTTAGGTCGAACGAGTTTAAGCGAGCAAATTTCATGATTCTTTTTCATGACTCTTGAAAATCCAGCAGTTACAAAATACTGTAAAATGCACGCTTCCTAATTTCTTTCAAATGTAAACATTCGGTAGGTCGACATTGCATGCCGACGCTTGACGCGTGCAGAAACACAGCACTCCTTGAAGAAAAAAATAACTAAACGTGAGCGGCGCGGCACAGAAACTTTGATAAACACTCCTTTGGTTAAAGAAAGAGTATTTTAACGTTTGAATGAGCGATTTGTATCAAATTCAACTGGATCGCGGAACGCTTCAGACAGTAAATATTTCGCAAACGACTTGCCGACGCGAGCTAAAGATCAAGTAAGTGTTAATAAACGGGAGTTTGTCGGTGAATTTGCGAAGTGATCGAAAAACTCGAAATATGATAGCTTTCATTGACGTTTTAACAATATGCAAACTTCGCTTTGAAACCTGGCGCTTTTTCTTTCCCAGACTCATTGTCCTTTGTTTGACCAACAATGCTTCATATAGAGAATTTATGGGAATGCATGACAAAGAGACCGGGGGGGGGGGGGGGGGGAGGTACTCCCATAAATTTTGGATAGGTGTGTGCCGCGAAGGGTCGTAAACCCTGACCCTATAGACCTTTTTCATAATGGCGGACGATTTTAATTATTCTTTTGTATATGTGTTAATTAGCCCTACTAACCTCACTTTAATGTAAAAATTCTATTGAATTTTGCACATGCTGACGAGGCTAGTAGGGCTCATTATCATGAGAATAAAAGAATAATTTGTCGGGCGCCATTATGAAAAGGGTCTATTTAAGGATGAAGCAAACGAAAATTGATACCCTATTTAAGGCCCAAACCTGAAAAATGACAGGGAAAAACAAAAACTAAAAATAGCTTGAATGGGTCAACACAATCTTTATAAAATACCTTTGCTAATACTTTAACTTTAACAGATCATTTGTTTTCCGCTTATGTCGGTATTTACGCACTGTTATTGCAGCTGATACAATTTAGGCACCCTTTCTAAGGACCACACCGGGAACACTATGCCAACATGGTCAAAAATGATACGCTATTTAAGGATCGAGAACCTCAAAAACCATACCCTATTCCGCGGCACGTACCTATTTAGCCCATATATGGGAGTGCCCCCCCCCCCCCCTCCCTCGGGCAAAGAGACATCTACGCGCTTACACTACAAAATACGCTCATATAATATGCGAAGTTCAGGTACAGTAAAAACCCGCGTGTAAGAACCTACTTATTTAGAGTTTGGCAAAACAGGTTCTTATATTTTGGGGTACTTGCTGGCATTTTAGGCTAACTAGGTTCTTAATTAGGTTCTTAATTTTTACGGAGTAGAAAATAGTATAATATATGGTTTGTTCTTCATTAAAAACTGTTATTTTATAGAATAAATGCTTATAATCAACAACAGTTCACATTTAACATACATTGTGCATTTTTAGTTTCACTGTGCAATTTTTTGATCTCTAAAGACAACCTTTTTGGTAAAATATTATAAATAAAATAGTTTAACCCCACATATAAGAACCTGTTGGAATTTTTTTGGCTAAACAGGTTCTTATATTTTGGGGTATTAAAGTAGCAAATTTCTGCCAGGAGGTTCTTAATTTTCTAGGTTCTTACACGCGGGTTTTTACTGTATTTCTGAGCTGCACTGTTACAAGACATCGCGACATCACAAAATGAATGGCGGCTTATGCAAGTTTGTTGGATTTCTGACCAAATTTCTTTCCTTTTCAGAACACTAACTGGCAACTATCACACCTCCCGGGTACATTTGTCGATTCGTCATACGTTCCTGCCTAAACCTAGAATTAGTTCAGTGCTAAATTATATTGTTGAAAATTAACCTGTGTTTTGCTTGTACCGAGTTCTCGGTCCGGCTACTCAAAGCAGGATTAACATTAAACCAGGATTAATGGTTTTGTTTAGAGTCAAGTGAACCCACTTTTCAGCAGTTAGACCCTGCACTGGCAACTTGATCAAAGAAAAATTTGTAACCCTGGCAACCTCTTTCCCATGCAATTAAAAGTTGCTGGGCAGCAGCGCCCTCGTGATATCTAGAAGGAAACAGATTTCAAACCATTGCGTAACATGCTACAATGCTACAACTGTTGGAAAGGAGGCTGCACAATCTATCCCTTTCACGACCTTTCACCATACTTGCACGTCAGCATTCACCACTGATAGGCATACTAGTACTAGATCTAACAAGGACCTTTCTACTAATAAAATTAAGTTAGAAATTCCTAAGCGTGCATTTTATTATAAAGGCGCAGTTATTTTTAAACTCCTTCATAAGTTTTTTAGAATTTTTTAGAACTTTTACCATTTACGTTACTTACTATTTTTTTTATCTTTATTCTGTTTTTTATTAACTTATTTATTATTTAAACAGGGCTCACATTGATAGCAGTTGTACAACTGAAGTGGTTACCTTGTATAAATATTTCAATTATTATTATTATTAATTATTATTATTATTATTATTATTATTATTATTATTATTATTATTATTATTATGTGGGATAGCTGGCATGCTCCCTCATCCCTATTCATCATCATCATCACCATCATCTTTATTTAAAAACACGGTAAATACATAGGCATTAATAATTTAACATAAAAGCTACTACTATTATGAAAGACTATATACAGATAAAAGATTTGCTCGTAATCTAATCTTCAAGGCCCACATTGATAACAGTTCTACAACTGAAGTGGTTACCCTGTATAAATATTTCAATTATTATTATTTATTATTATTATTAGTATTATTTATTATTATTATTATTATTATTATGATGATGGGGGATAGCTGGCATGCTCCCTCATCCCTATTCATCATCATCATCATCATCATCATCATCTTTATTTAAAAACACGGTAAATACATCAGGCATTAATCATTTAATATAAAAGCTACTACTATTACGAAAGACTATATATATATATACAAGTCGGTCGAAATATAGGTGATCCTGAAAATTGTGTCCTGTCTTCATTTGTGTTTGATATATATATATATATATATATATATATATATATATATATATATATATATATATATATATATATATATATATATATATACAGATAAAAGGTTTGCTCGTAATCTAATCTTCAATAATTCTAGCCTGATGAATTTCTTCAAGAACTGAAGTACATTACAATTGAGCACACAGCCACAGGTCCGATCTGGGATTTGAACTCTTGATCTACGCTCAGCAGTCCAATGCTATTAACAACCAATTCACTACTGCTTAAGTAGTGTTCATAGCTGCGATGACCATTCACATATTCATGCTTTAATCCGCAGTTCAAATGTATGGTTTTCATATCTTCATTCTCACATATTCATCACTCACGGTTATATTACAAACCTACAAAATGACCAGCTCCGAGATGCTCAGTTGGTAGAGCACCGGCACTGGTATCGCAGAGGTATGGGTTCGACTCCCGTACAAGCCTGAATTTTTTTCAGGCTTTATTTTCACTGCTGCTTAAGTAGTGTTCATAACTGCGACGATAAATCACATATTCATTCTTTAATCCGCAGTTCAAATGTATGATTTTCATATATTCATTCTCACATATTCCGCACCACTCACGGGTATATTACGAACCAACAAAACGACCAGCTCCCAGTTGGCTTGTTAGCTCAGTTGGTAGAGCGCTGCACCGGTATCGCACAGGTCCAGGGTTCCACTCCCGTAAAAGCCTGAATTTTTTTCAGGCTTTAATTTCACTACTGCTTAAGTAGTGTTGATAGCTGTGAAGATTATTCACATATTCATTCCAGCTCATGATCTTTTCGAAAGTATGGCTTATTGACAGAAAATTTCAAAGAAATAAATACAACCTAGTGATGGCAGAAGCTAGTGAAAGGGAAATTAGAGTAATCTACAGCCTTTCCTCTATTTATCAAACATTTATAACTAATTGGCCGTAAAACAATAAAAGAATGCGATTTTTGGGACTACAATGTAGGAAGTATTGTATACTGTTGACTTACTCAGTAACTTCACCCTTTTTTGAGGTTCGTAATCCAACTTATGGTCAGTTACAGTTATCGTAAATAATTGGCTGTAACAACAATTTGTGTGCTTGTTGTTTGTTTTTTATTATTTTGTTATGGGGTTGAATTGAAATGAGAATTGTAGTGTGGTCTCTTACAAGAAAGACTCAACCTTTTATCCCGAAAGGACCTGGCCATGGAATGAATTGTTTCTCCATTTTCAGCTTATCTAGGAACGGAGTTATCACATTTTGGCTGCATCTGTCTGTTTCTCTTCTTAGTAAAGTTTGGGAACCAAAAGATTGGATACAACACTGACTCCATCATCAACAAAATGGACGATCGAAAAGGGAGGCTCTCCTGGTATCAGAACATCGACACCACTGCCGCCCACGACAGCAAATATTTTACGATCGCTGACAAAAAATTTCCTTGTTGTTACTAATATTTCTTTGATGGAATTACATGGCAAATGAGCTCTATTATTTACCAGTGGAATTCCTACGAGCGGGGCAACGCACTTGAATTTCTTTAAAGTCTTTTCGGAATTTTTTCTCGCCGTTGGGAATTATAAAGAAGAAGTTACTACCAATGTCAATAGACCCATTCGGTTAGCTCAAGGTTGTACCCAATTCAAATCTCCTGGGCTTAAGATTCTGTGTGTATTGTATTTGCATTATAATGTAGCATTCATATTTAAATGATATGGAAATACTTGGAACAAAACGTTTTAATCCCAAAGGGTGTGAATTGGGTACAACATTGAGTAAGCCGAATGGGTCTATTCAGTCATTTACAAATTAATGCAACTTTGTTCACTTTCATAAGTTTCAGGAGATAAGAACTGAAGGCGTTTTCGGGAGCCCGCCTTTTGCTGTTGTTTTTTGAAAACATTAATTAAAAAAAATAAATAAATAAAAACCTTGAGGTGGATCATAAAAACGCGAATCACGTAAGTTTTGTAACCCGTATACAGCAGCTGGTTGATAACTCATTTATTTTCTTAACAATGTGACAATCAAACAAGATCCTGTTATCACTAAGGTACACAGTGAATAACACGCTCGTGTTAAGGAAAAAAACAACACAACTGATCTTTTATTTAAAAAAAATAATAATAATAACAAAACCAAAAAAAAAAAAAAACAAGTATGAAGAAGTTTAAATAACTAGTTCGGCAGGTTTTTACACCGTTTTAATCCCTTCAATGAAAATCTGCTATACTAATGCGCAAACATTGTTTTGGGACCAGAGAAAATGGATGCAATGTCTTATAACGCCTGCACTACATCCACCTTTACATGCGTGTCAACCAAATTTCTAATGGAGGGTCTTTTACCAACAAACCTACTACAAGCTTTTTTTTTTTTTTAATTAAGGAAGGCGTTTAGCCAGTGATTTCCCCCACAACATCATAAATAATTCTGGAATTCTTAAACGAGGCGACGATAGTATGTATAGTTCTCCGTTTTTTAACTAAGTAAAAGCCGGCTCGTATTATCGCTTACTATATAATTATTTTCCCTCGAAAGTGCATACATCCCATCAGGCACACTAAAACAAAATCTGTCTAAACTCCATTTTCACCCTTGAAAGAGCCAAAATGGAGACGAGCCATGTGATGACAACTTTAACAACACTCAGCGCGCATGAAATAAAAACGATGGATGCATAAAGAAGCCGGACCCGTAACTACTTAACAAAACCTCTTCCTCGTTCTTGTTTTTTTTTTTCCCACTTCTTAACTGGTGAATTTTTTATTACATTGGGTACTTTTTAAGGTTGTTGAAATAGAAAAGCCATTCTTGAGGATTTATCCGTAAAACCAGCAAACATCACGCAATATCGGCAGATGTTGTGTATTGTTGTACATAATTAATATTGCGTTAACACGGCTAGGGAGAAAAAAGTATATAGAGAAATCAAGACCAATCTTAGTCTGCTCATATCTTTTTCTGCCAGTTATTTGTTATTATTAACAAATGCCTCATCTTACATGGAGAACATTAAAAACTCGCAGAACTCAGACACTTATATTGCTTGCATTACTTTACCACACTTACACTCGCCAGCCATTAGTACAACGTTTTCTTTAAATGCAAGTTATATAATCGTTGGCGGAGGCAAATATTTTATTTTCAATTAATTTTCTGCTTCAAATGGACAGATGTTTCCACACCGAATACGCGACGCCAACGGCTGATTTTCATTTGTATTCCTTTCTAGCGACTTTCAAGAGATTCTGATTTCAAGTGTGAGTGGGTAGACAATTATGCAAATGATAATGGCAATGGTGATCCATTTATACACCGCTTGCCGCGATCATAAAGTAGCAGCTAATTCATCTGCTACTTTTTATTTTATTTTATTGACATCGAACCAGATCCTCATACCCCTGGCTAAGCTACATAGTGAGCTACACATTAGGATTGAAAAAGAAAAGGTATGTCGTAGAAACGTGGATTTTCTTTCCATTTCATTTTATTTGGTTGATTTTTTTCAAGTTTACGTTTTGCTTTTCTTTTCTGTTTCCTGTCTATCTTTTCAAGTCCGTTGGATACCAATAGTTTTTTTCCTCCTGATACTGGCAAATAGAGAACGTAATGCTGAAGTATGGCCCGCCTAGATTAGCTCTAACTACCTGCGGGCCAGTCAACCTTGCTTGAGCAAACTTTGAAAATAAATTAAAGCTGTTTTGTTGTTGTTGTCGTTGTTGTTGTGGTTTTTGAGCTACAGTTACCATAGGAGGGTCTGGATGGGGGTGCCTCGAAAACACTAAACACTAAAATTTTTCCTTCTATAACATCAAACAGTTAAATGTTAGGCTGTTTAACATCTAACACTAAAAAATTCACTGTAACACTAAATTTGATACAAATGTAAGCGGAAATGGCTTAAAAAAGCGAAAGATACTAATCAAGACAAACGTGGACATTCGATATGGAATAATATCTACAATTAATTTACAGACTGTGTCATTTTGATTGCAATTTTGTGTTTGTTCATTGTTTATGTTTCTATCATGGAAAATCATGGGAAACTATTTCTCAGCAGAAGGGTACATTATGCTCGACAGTGAAAATTTTCCTCTGTCGTTATTACACTTTTGCAATCTTTCATTTCAAACATTTGTTTAATTAATCATCATCATGCTCCTTTTACCTACCGGGAAATAGGCTGTTGCGTCCTCACTAGCCAATCCTCTCCTTTCTTGTATCAGCAGCAAGCCAGCCTTTGAATCTGAACTCCCCTTGCCTTCCCGGGTCCAAGGTAGCGATATTTTCGGGTTTTCATTCAATTAACTCCGGATCACAGAGTCATTCACAAGGTAATGTATATGCGCACGCCCCATCGTGCAAACTCTACAAGTCAAGGCGAAAATGAGCGCGAATGGCGCGACCAGACCTGGTGAGTGTTGTTGTGTGACGGTAGGAGTCGTGATCGTCATCATCCATATCACTGCCTGAGTCGGTGTCGTATTCATCCTCTTGATCTGGCACTTCACCAACAGCAACTATTTCAACCGTGCTATCGTCCACAAACGTGAACCACAACAAATATTCCAAAGATGAAATTATACTCTTCACAATCTTGATTTTCCTTTGCTTGCTTAAGGACTTTTAACATAAGTATAAGTCACCAAATATAAGTTATTTTTATTAAGAACAACCTGGGTTTGAATAGCAAAACCTTAGCTTTTCCAGCGAATATTGCAACTTGCAATTTTTTCCCTCCACTTTATGAATTTGAAAGATCAGTTGTCTACTCACCATTGAGTTCACTCTGGGTTTCGTCAGAAACAAGGAGTGGAACCTCCATTTCCCATTGATGTTGCGTAAGGATATGTAAATTCTTCGTTTTCCCGTGGGCATTCCTGGCCATCCGGTACAGTTTCAACTCGAAATTTCCCATCTCCAAGGAGGTGGCCATTTGCGAAATACCAAGAACGTTGATCAAATGCTTCTTTGCGTCCGTTATATTTCTTTGCTCTTTACCGATTGGAATTCTGCTTCGATGCCTTTCAAAAGCATTTCCTCGCAACATCTATAAAAGCTGACTTATATTTCCACAACTCCCGCCGATGCGGACGTGGCGGCCATTTTGCATACAGAAGTCTGCTAAAAAACCGCTGACCACAAAATGTTTGAAGAACTTATGCGCATGAGTACAAAGTATGTATGCTGACCAGTTCGGTCAGTTCCGCGCAGGCTCTTTTCCTTTTGTTTCTAGTTTTGCACGCCTTTATCATAAGAGCTAAGTTTGAAGAATCATAGTCTTTTTTTTTCTAACATTATTGCCTTCTCTATGAAACTTTTATTGATCTTTAATGAGTAAAATCACTTTTCTAACACCTTTTAACACTTAACAGTTAACTTTTTTAAAACGCTAAACATTAAAATTTTACAAATTTTAGCACTAAACATTTAAAAAAGGGCCAACTAACACTTAACACTAAACCCCATCCAGACCCTCCCGTAGACATGACACCAAGGCCGTAGCTAGCGTTGGGCAGATAGTTTGAACTTTACTGATATCACCTTTGAAATTTTTCACAACCCATTCGCTCAGCAAACAAAAGAGAAGCAATATTTAAAAACAATTGACTCTATATTTTTCTTGTAATTTCCATGTGGGCGAAACCTGGAAAGAGTGGGGATTTAATGCCGGGCGATAATAATCTCGAAACTCACAGAACCGGTGTCATGGGTACAAAAATGACAATTGCCTTTGCCAACATCTTCATAGCAGAAATTGAAACAAAAGCTTTTCGCCAAAGCAATATCAAGCCAAGAAAATGAAGGCTTTGCATCTATGAAGTTTCTCCCTTTGGGATCATGAAAAAAAAAAAGTCATTTGTCTGTTTATTGAACCGACCAACAAATTTCAGCTGAAATCTCAGATAAAAAGGAGGTAGATTTGACAATGAATCTATCCTGGACATCAAGACCCACCTTAAGCCGATCGAATGGAAACTCATCCGGTATCAAAAGAGGTTTTATTAAAGGCTGAAACAATGAGACTTCTCAGAGCTTGCTCTTCATCAACAGTATTTGAGGGGTGCCTCTCTAACTTCAAATTGCGCCTGTAAGCAGGTGGATTTGAGAAAATTTGGTTTTGGTCAACGCACGACCAACCGACCATACGTACGTCCGCCCCTCCATGTATGACAATGTGAAAAGTCATATTATAGTTCACCCTGTTCTATGTTCCGCATTTTAGCAGGATATATGATAGAAAAATAAAAACAAACTGTAGACAACAAGAGAAGAAACTTGCGATCTTTTAGCGGTATTGGCATTGTTTTTTAAAGGATTAAATTTTATTGAAAGGAGTAATTCAAACTCGAAGAGGGGAGGGGGGGGGGGGGGGAGGAAGCCGATCAAATGCATGTGCGTGTCTCAAAATCTCAAAAGCTGTCAAGAAAATGCCAAAAACTACCGCGATTCACCATTAACTTAAAAAAAGTTAGAGATCTTCGTCCAAAGACTGTAAAAAACAAAGTATCGCCGGGTAATTTTGATTAATTCCCGAGGTTTTGGTTTCAACTGGTAAGAATCAGCGTCTGGACGTTTTGGCTAGCAATGGTACTTTTATAGTGTACGGGTCTGCAAGGGAGATTGTTTCATATTTTAATAAAGGCAGAAACCTTAGCTAGCGGGAAAAAGCCGATCAAATGCATGTGCATGTTTGAAAATATGACAGGAAGTTGTCAAAAAGCTGTCAACAATATGCCAAAAACTAGTGCGCTTCACGCTTCATTTAAAAAAGTCGGAGATCTTCGTTCAAAGACTGTAAACAACGAAGTTTCGCCGTCTAACTATGTTAATTCTCGAGTTTTTTGTTTGAACCGGTAGATATCACCGTTTGGATTATCAAAACAGCGAAATGGGTCGGCTGGCGTACGGGTCTGCGAAGTAAAAGACTCAAACTAAAGAAGCAGTTCAAGCCTCGGTGGACACGTGAAGAAATAATAGAACTATCGAGGCACTTTAGGTTTTGTCTGCTTAGCCAGAGACTGTAAGAATCATCATTTGGATGTTAAAAAAAAAAAAAAAAAAAAAAAAAACAGCGAAATGTGTTGGCTGGCTTTGATAATTTTATCGCTAACGGGTTTGCTCAGGAATACTGAGCCGATGTCGTTTCGCAGGTGCTGTCTTCTTTATATAGCTGGATGATGTTTTACCGCTGAAGATCTTTAATTGAAGAACCTTCCTCGCTGGACATGGAAAGTAACAGTAAAACTATCAAGGCACTTTAGGGTTTTGTGTCTGCTTAGCCAAGCAACGATTTTGTGTGACGGAAATGGCGCTGTTATGCAGCTCTGCATTCCCAGCGATTGCTGACTGACTAAACTACGAAATGAACTGCCTACTTCTTACGGACGTTTATGTCAAAATTGCTTGGCATTTTCCTAGCTTACTACGAGACATGTTTGTCCATCTAATTTCTCTACGCTCTCCAAAAATCATCGAAGAAACGTACTCTTTGTTTTCTTGCAATATTGGCTTTTCACCCGTGGGCAATTCCTGTTTGACTGCTGTAAGACCTGTACACTATAAGATTCGTTCTACTTGTTGTCTTTTCTACGGATGTCTGTCTAAATTACTTAGCCATTTTTCTAGCCTTCTACGAAAGATATTTTCTTACAAACGGCATACGCACCATACTTATTGTTCCTGCAATGTCTTGAACAGCGGTCAATTCCTGTTGACTGCTCTAAACTATTAAGTTGGTACTACCTTTTGTCTTTTGTAAGAAAATTTAAATATGTCAAGTTTGCTAAGCAGTTTTTGTAACTTACAACGTGATATGCTTGTTACTTGTTTAACGTCCATACCTTCTCCGAGAATTTTAGAAGAAACAGGCCCAGTGTACTTTGTTTTCGATTCTTGCGAGGTTTTTTTTTTTGTTTTCACCTTGATCGGTGGTAAATGCCTTTACGGTTTTATCTGAAAGTATTTTGGCCTCAAGAATGTTTGTGTGTTTATTGGCTTTTGTTTTTCAAAAAATGTTATCGAATAGTTCGTGGGATCGTAAAACTCTTCTTTTTCCCTCCTGCTATTCAATTTTTGTACACAAATTGGCTCAAGGAACGGCCATGCGAAGATGCTTAATACCAATACAAAAACAATTGAAACAATAATCGTGGAGCTCCGCTTTTAGGCTTGGCTAAATGTATATATTACAGAGATCAATAACAGGAGTGAATAGCCAATAGAAAGGCGGCACTCCAACAAAACAAAAGAACTCACCAGAAAATATTGGCATTTGTCACTACTTACCATCCATCGGTGCGTGACCTTAATCAGGCATTAATTACAAACTGCCGGGCTTCAATACAAAATCGGCCGTTGCCGAAAACTATCTACACAAATCCTCCGATTATATCATATGAGAGAGGTAAATCTTTCAAAGATCTGCTCGTCCGACGGCTCGTCCGACCGCAATTTTCTTCCCACGTTCTTCGCTCATTGTTTCGCTGGCCCCAAATATTTGAGAGAATGGAACATGCAGGCTACCGCAAACCACGAGGGTAGTCTGTGTAAGCCTGATTTAACTATTCTTTAAACTGAGCGATGTATAAATAGTTTTAAAAAAATCTTAACCTATCAAAGGACCTATCATTCTAAACTTGGACTAATTAACATTTACTCCCTAGATTTCTGAGATCAGAGATTTCTGAGTTCTGAGAACACTCCCCCAGTTAAACGTAATGGTTTTTGCCTCCGGCGCTTGCTTCATTGCCCCACCCCCACCCCACCCCACCCCACCCCCCAGTCAAAAATTTCTAGCTACGGCCTTGGTAAGCAAAAGGATGAAAGTGTTTTTCTTCGTCAAGGCACTGATTAGACACCTGAATTGTAAGCCAGCCAGCTTTTGAAGTCAAAATCTCATTCCCTCTTCATCAAATGACTGAATATTCAATAAACAATTATAAGGAGAATAAATGTAAGATTGCTATAGATAGCTGCTGGAAATATCAAGTAAATATTGTAAAACTTATAATTTGAGTCTTTCCTAAATCCTCAGAGTCAAGATGGCTGTTCTAAAACCAGTGTTGTTTCTCCTCGTCATCATTTGTACAATGATGGTCATAGCAAACCAATGTGGAAAACATGCAGGTAAACACTGATGACATTGAAATCTAACTATGAAACTAGAAGGAAACTTGCAATTGTTACACTAATTTTATCACGACAAGTAGAATAAAGGACGCGAGGGGAGGGAAGCTTTTTCACGCCTGATCTGGATTACAGATTGAAAACGTCAACATTTTCACAGCGCAATGATCATTACTATTTGAACTATACTGCTTAGTTGAATAAGAAGTCATTTATGGTAATTAAGCTCTAACAGCAAATAAAATATCCTCGCCGTCTGTTACATGAAAATGTTAATAGTGATCAAAATGCCGGCATTTTTGTAGTTTCCTGAGAGGAAAAGAAAGTCAGTGATGAAATTGAGAAACAAAGGAACGTGATGAAGAAAGAACAAGAGAACGTTAAGGAGCTAATCGATAGAATAGCTTCAGAGATTGAGAACGACATAAAGATGGACGGTTGTCCAACCGGTAGGTAGAGAACTGTTCTGTATTTGGCAAGCACATTTAGTTACTTAGATGAAAAACTAATTAGAGGATGGAGAAAGCAAACACCCAACACCTCATTCAAGTTAGTCCCAGGCTTTAAAGGCGAATATAGATCATTAAGCAAATGGATTTGGGTCACAAACACTGAAAAGAACTGATTTTTAGGTGGACGGATTAATCTAGGGCGGAAAAATTCGTTTATTACGCCCGAATTTGCATACAACAAGTACGCACTACACGTGCTCACCTAACCTGGGACCAGACTCCGCAGTAGGGTTAAGGAGCGCAAAGAAGGAACGTGGCTAAGAGGAAAGAGCGGCGGAGCCTGGAGACATGCCTTTCATGCCGCCGATCCGCGCACCTAAAAAGTCAACGTGCGCGCATACGAGTTTTCACGCGGGAGATAAAACTGAAGAGAGCGAATTTTTAGCGTTTAAAAAACAAAGGTTTTGATTTCACCTAAAGGCAAAAGGTTACCCGTCGCTTCAGATTTAAATAGTTGAAAAAAAAATACAAAAATAAAAATTAAAAAGAGTTGTTCGTTGATCCCTGGCAGCAGTTTGTCTTTTTAGCTGAAGACTTAGACATAAATTAGTGCGCAGAAAGGATTATTCTGAACTGGCTTGCTTTTCTTGTGCCAGTCAAGTCATACGACTACGGCAATCGTTTACAAACTTGTAGCCCGTTGCAATGAGCCTCTAGATCAGGGTCAAGAATCGCTCAGCAGTGTTCTGTTCGAGAAGGAAAGTTTGGGTCACACACAACGCGATCCACTGAGCTCCGATTTCCGACTGCAGGACAAGCAGTGATCACGACTAGAACAGTTGATTTTCCATGTTTCTTTTACAACACGGGGAAGCAGTTGAAAGATTAAACGCTTCTCAAAAACCAGTCGCGAGAATTCCAAACACGTCTCCCTTTTTTTTTCCACCCCTTGTACTCACGATTAAAGCATTTGCTGTTCTTTAAACCGAGGAATATGCGAAAATTCTCGCAAAGAAGCCTGTAACGCTTTCTCAAACTCGATATTTGAGAGCCGAACAACTGAAGAAGCCTTTATTTCCTGAACTGACGTTACACAACGCGTTGATGGCTTTCATGTGTTGATAATAAGCTTCATCATCCGCAATCTGTCAACATCGAGCACTTTGACCAATGAGACAAGCCTGATATATCCCTATTAAAGTATAGAGAGCATGATACCAAGATCTGGTATCATGGATCGGCAGTATGAAAGGCATGCCTCCAGGCTCCACCACCCCTTTCTCTCCACCAGTTCCCGCTCAGCTCCCAATTTTTTTCGCCACGTTCCTTTTTTTCGCTCCTTAACTCCACTGCGGAGCCTGGTCCCAGGCTATTCCTCACCTTACCCCGAAAAACTTACCCTCGAAATCGTCACGAACAATCTTAACCGTAATGCGCTTATTAACGTTAGGGACTATTCTGATGGAATTGGAAACTAACTTTAAGATAAAACGTTCGCTTCATCAAATAGGCATAAATTGAAGGATAAGAGAAAAATCGTGTGTTCTTAAAACTCGATGTAAGAATGCAAAAAGACTAAAATACAAAGAAAAGGAACTGCAGATTAAATGCAGTGAAATGTCGTGAAGCTCGTGTGTCTGCGGTCATCATGATCGCCGCCACAAAAACAACAACAATTTTTAAAACATCACAGAGAACTATCGTAAGAGCAGTTGTAAGCTAATATTTAGTTCGCATCATTCTTTTCGAATGAATATTTTTGTTGTGGCGATTGCATTGTACCTTTAATAAGAAAGGCATTGCGTAAAGTCGAAATAATATATATATTTAGCCAAGCCTAAAAGCGGAGCTCCAAAAGCATTCTTTTTCTACTGGCATTTACATATAGTGTGCTGGTCATATCACCCATCTGACCTCACTCAAGCTACAGACCCAAGGCTGTAAAAAATAGTATGGAAAGGTGATCTGAGCCAGTGTCACAGTGGATTTGGACCCCCCGCAGATTTGCACCCTCCAGTCCAGATCTGCTTGTGGATCAGATTTGGACCCCCTAGTCCAGAACTGCTAGCAGATATGAACCCCCTTTTACGGATTTGGACCCCCACCCCTCCTAAAAACAAGCATTCTATTCAGTAAGGTAATAAAAATTCCTTTGCAAATTGAGTTTGGAGATGTTAAAAAGCAAAAAAAATATATTGAGGTAGGTTTTTTTAAAACAATAATCTTTAATACTTTGTGTAAAAAAGAACCTGCAACGCTAGTTTGCATCTATAAATTTTTTAAAACAAAACATTTCTTAACATCTTAGAGCAATACCTAAGGACAGGTCTGTTTCCCCGTTTAACTGTAGGCTACTTAGTTATGGTTTAGAGCCACTAGAAATTGGTGGAGAAGCCTGGTGAATGCTATTTTGAATCAGTATCCGACATCAGACATATAGTGATTCAGATCATCACTTCATAATGAATGTAATTTCAGTTATCCAAAGCCTCCCATGTGACGGTTGGAAATCAGAAATTGTGTATCCTCTGGATATATGTATGCATCAAAAAAAATTTGTGAAAGAAAGATACATGGAAATCAATAAAAATATTTAGATGATATGCATTAAGGCCAAGATATTTCTTTTGATTAGTTACTTCTTGACCTTACTATCGCAAAAAACTGCTTGCTGACATTAAGCTCATCAATCAATGCACCTACAGTGTTTTCAAAAAGAAATCCAGCTGCATTTCTGGCCAGCCAAGTGCAAGACTAAGCAACTTGATAATAAAATATTGGGCATTTGGTTGATATCACTATCAAGGTAATTAACAATGTAGTATGAGGATTTAAGGTAATGATTCACCAAAGCAAAAGTGCTGGAAATCCGTGTTAGCAATCTTAACTTGATTTTCTATTTTGCAAGAAAGGTAAGGATTAGTCTCACATTTCTCCAAGTACATTTGAAATTGCACAACATACTTCATCAAACATCAAAAATCCCATTACACATTAGTGCCAAATGTCATCCAAACATACCACAAGATTGGTGTGACCAGTTATGAATAAAATTAATTGAAAGACTGCATGCAGGAAGGAAGTCCAAAGGATGTGTACATTAATGAGAAAGAGCTTACTTTAAGTTTAGTAATACTTTGTCATGCGAATACATCTAAGTTGATACACAAAAAAAGTGCATGACTGGAGAATAATTGGGAGAAAGTAAATTCCCGTACAAAGAATATTATCTAATACAGTAATAGCCCACGAATAAGAACCTGGGTTTTAAGAACCTGTTAGGCTAAAATTTTCATTTAAAGCCCCCTCCACATAAGAAGCTATTAAAGCTAAATTTTTAAGTTAGGTTCTTATCAGTGGGGTTGCTGTAAAAGTGTAAAGGTAGAAACTGCTGAATGAGTTTCTTTGTTATGTTTTTTTAAAGACATATACTGTACCTGCAGTGAACTGCCTATAGGCATTTCTCTATGGTACAAATAAATGATTTATACTGTATTATGAGATGATATTTATCATATATATAGTATATTCAGATAAAATTCATATGAAAATTTAAGAACCTATTTTAAGAACCTTGGTAGCCTAAATTTGCTTTCAGTACCATTTATATAAGAATCTATTTAGGCTAAATTAGAAAATTCTGGTTCTTATACGTGGGCTATTACTGTATTACACATTCTAAAAACTAAGAGGTGAAATTTAAACGTGGCCCAAAGCTAACCTAATCAAATTAAATCAAATACTTGTCTCTTACAAGTCACCCCTGCTTTGAGATTGACACTAAAAATAAAGAAGTAAAATTGAAATACAATCCAACGCTAACCTAATTAAATTACATACTTGTCACTCACAAGCTACATCTGATTTAAAATTGACACAAATAATGTAATAGATAGGACTTAAAACTGCTTAAAGAAGGTGCGTGCATGATGTTCGATGGAACACCATTCCAGTCTGGTATGTAGCGATTATAAAAAGAAAAGCTGAAGGCCATATATATATTTAGCCAGGCCAAGCCTAGAATCGGAGTTGCACACTCTCACCGAGCAACTTCGCATGGCTTAATATTTGGGCCAGTTTAATTTGTGTCCAAAACAATTGAGCAGCAGCAGGGAAAACGAAGAGTTTTCGATAGCAAACGTTTGCAAAAAAAAGTACAGACATTCGAGAGTCCTAACTACTTTCATATGAAAGCGTAACGGAATTCAAAGCGGATTAAAAAAAACAAACACTACAAGCGAACAAAGTACGATGCGAGTGTTATGCTGGAAGAAGGAGAAGGTGGAGAAAGTAAACAAGACTAACTTGTATTAGTAAAAATCTACTAGTATACTAATGCAAATGCCGTAATCTGATTGGCTTAGCTACTGCACACTATCAGCCATTAGAGTGCAGTGGTTGAAGGAGGTGTTCTTCAAAAATGGCGACGTCTTCGCGCTTTTGCGAAGTTTCGCAGGATGATTTAGAACTTTTACTGAAAAATTCAGTTCCTGAGAAGACTAGGCAGGCAACTAAGTATGGAATGAAAATTTTTAACTGTAAGAAGCTTATAAATGATACAAATTAATGATATTTACTTGTCAGTTTCAATGCGATAAATCAGAAACAAGAAACATTTTCCTGATTTCCTCATTAAACTTCAATGGCTTTTTCGTTTCAGAATGGTTTGAAACCCAAAACAAATTTACCTGTGCAATCGAAGAGCAGTCAAAAACAGAGTTAAATAATTGTCTGCAAATGTTTTACGTGTCCATTCGCCAAAAAGATGGCAGTCGTTTTAAGATTTCGTCACTGAAAGCTATCAGAGCGGCCATTGACCGCTATCTCCGCCAAAATCCTCACAACAAACCGTGGTCCATAGTTGGCGACCCTGAGTTCAACAAGGCCAATGAAACGCAAAATGCAGTTTGTAAAGACATGGTGAAACGAGGTCAAGTAAGTCCAGTAGTCCACAAGGCTCCCATAACAAGCGAGCAACTCGAGAAATTGTATGAATCTCAGCAGCTTGGCGAGGCAACAACAACAAATCCTACCCAGCTTCTACGAACGGCATGGTTTTACGTGACACTGTACTTCGGCAAACGTGGCAGAGAAAGTCAAAGAAATCTTGAGAAACAAATGCTGTGTCTTCGACAAACTCCGGAGGGAAGACGATACTACGAGCTCCGTGCAGTGCTGTCCACGAAAAACCATCAAGGTGGGCTCCATGACAACGCAGATGAGTCGGATGGTAAAATGTTTGAGGTGAAAGGTTCCCCTCGCTGCCCTGTCCAAACTGTGGATAATTATTTAAGGCATTTACACCCAGAATTAAGCTGTCTCTTCCAGCGTCCGAGAGCCATTTCAGCCAAATTTGATCCTCGTAAAGACGACGTGTGGTTTTGTAAAGCCCCAATCGGCCAGTCCATGCTCGGGAGTATGATGAAGAAGATGAGCCAAAAAGCTGGTATTGAGCCCCATCTTACAAATCACTGTGTAAGAGCTACTGCAGTGACTGTTTTGTCTGACCACAATGTGGAAGCAAGACACATTAAAGCGGTAACTGGGCATAAATCAGATCAATCGATTGAATCATACAACGCTCGGGCATCTTTCCAGCAAAAAGAGAACATGTCCAATATTTTGAGCCATTTTGTCAGTGGCCAGAGCCATACTTCAAACGGTGAATCCGGTCCACTTTCCAGCGCTTTAGCTGGTCCTTCAACCAGTGGTTTTGACGCAGACCACATGCCGTTGACAACCCCGCAGTTTCAGCCACACAATCAGCACGTTGTTCAAATCCAAAACTTCGCTCAGCCACAGCCATACAGTTTTCACAATTGCACGGTGTCCATCGTAAACAATTACCGTTAAAGGACCTTAAAGAGTTTCCCTGACATTAATTGATGGACAATTTCAGCCCGTCTGGTGTACTTTGAGTGATGATCGAGATATTTTTCATGAACTTATTTAAACTTTCGCTTTGCATCTATTCGATCACGGCGCTGTTCTCGTTTTACTGAATGGGTTGTCAAAGCAAGCTGTCAATAAAAAGATTCCGCGCGCGTGATACAGGCGTACTCATCACGTGGACGTGGATGTTGTTATGCAACAAATGAACATTAAATTGGTATTTTTTTTACCGAAACAAGACTCGTTTGGTATGATTTTTACTAAAACAATTAGATTATTCGCTCTCGATTTCTATGGGTGATAGTTGATTCGGCCTTCGGCCTCATCAACTATCAACCCATAGAAATCTCGAGCTCATAATCTAATTGTTAAATAATAATAGCTTGTACTGATTAGTCTAGAAAAATCGGTATTTATTTTGACATTAATGCCCGTAGAAAAGACAATAAAGGGTAAAAACTGATCGTTAAGAGCAGTCAACAGGAATTGACCGCGGTTCAGAAACAACAGAACAACAAACACAAGTATTACAAGAAAACAAAGCAGAATACGAATAACATTTCTTCGAAGATTCTTGGAGAAGGTGGAGAAATTAGACAAGTAACAAAAATTGCTTAGCAATTTTGACATAAATGTCCGTAGAAAAGACAAAAAAGAGGTCCACACCTGATCGTTTAGAGCAGTCAACAGGAATCGCTGAGGCAGCAATCACTCGGAACGCGACAGAGCTGAATAATAGCGCCATTTCCCACAAAATCTTTCCTTGGCTGACACAAAACGCTAAAGAGCTTTGATAGTTTTACTGGTATTACCATGTCTTCCAAAGAACCTTCTTCAATTAATGATTCTCAGTGGCAAAGCGTCATCCAGTTAACGAAGAAAGCGCTTGCCAAACCACACCAGCATTTCTCTCGCAGACCCGTCCAATATAAAATTTATCAAAGCCAGCCCAGCCTGTCAACCCATTTCGGTGTTTTTAACATCCAAACGCTGATTCTTACCGTTTCAAACAAATTAAGACGACATGTTTACAGACGGCGAAACTTAATATTGTTGTTTACAGGCCGCTTTCGACGAAGATCTCTAAAACGTTTTTCAAATTTTGACAACTTTATGTCAGATTTTGAGACGTGCACATGCACATGCATTTGATCGGCTCTTTTTTACTCGAGTTTTAATGCTTAATTTTACGAGGACTCGTTGTGATTATGTGTTATTAAGATAAGGGCAAAAGTTTCTTAACGCTGTTGAGGTACCAAGGTCGAAAAACAGTCAGCCAAGCCGAGTAAAAACACTCGTTAGCTTGCAAAGAAAACAACGTAACAAAAAAACAAACAATTCAACTACTTCTTTGCGTCCAAAACGAGTACAGATGATTGTTATTTATATCCATTCGAGAGAAAAATACAAGTTTCATCCCTGAACAAAAGAAACAACGATTAAACCAAATATTAAGCTTCTATTTATTTAATTTACCTCACTGTCCTGCGCTGTGTTGTAGAGGTTTCTACCACTTGAAAATACGTAAGCTTCAGTAAAGTAAAAACAAGCATCCGCAAAAATAGCAAACGGTTTGTCCAAAGAAAGAGCTTTTTCCACAGAGTTTGAGCTACTCGTTCCTCCCATTAACACAGGTGAACTGTTAAGTGACCTTTCTCAGTGAGATGCAAGATACCGCGGTAAAGTGAAAGCCCTTGAAGCGTTCAGTTATACTGTTTTCAACCGCTTAATCGATCCAAGTTTGAAGCTTTTCTTGAGAAAAATCGCTCTTCCCTTCATCACTTGAAAATTCACGTTCCGGAGTATCTTTTGACAAGTTCTTGATTTTTATGCTTTTTACGCGAATTTAAAGACAAACTTCGATCGAAGACGATGAAGTTGTTTTGCTCAAAATGAAGAAACCAAGTGAATGTGAAATTACGAGCCGCAGAAAGCGCGCGAAAAATTAAGCCTCGATTTGGTTTGGGTGTCCCACACCTGGCTTGAGCCTGCGATCAAATCGAAAGCAAGTACCTGGTCAGCGGTCAACTTCAAAAAAACAGCTGACCTCGATGAGGTCTCAACTTGAGCCCGCGATATGGTCACGTGACACTGGTCAGCGGATACCTTGTTTTGACAGGTGTCAATTGGCTATAAGATGGATGTCCAGTATCAAAGATGTACGCTGTAAAGTAGCTGGTCAGCTGGGCCAGGTTGAGTATGGCCGCCATGTTGGATTATTATGATTATTATTAGGATATTATTAGTTATTGGGCAACTCCACCTTCGTCGTCGTCGTCGTCGTCGTCGTGCGCGCCCACGAGCAATACCGCTAGCCAGTTTTACCATGAGAAAAGCAGTTGACGGGTTTCTATAGGTATGGTGCTCCGCTTCGCGGCCCTTCGGGCCGCTGGAGCTCCGCTATTAATGACTTTCACAAAGGGTTCTATGTAAGCTTTCCGTAGACTCCCCTTGACATTGCTCTTACGATTGTCTGATTGTGTAAAAAGAAACATAGTAAACCAATGATGGAAGTAATGAAGCTGAACGTTCAAACAATGTAGCAAGTAATGTTTGAAATTTGTACTTCTTTCATTAAAGGAACACAAGACTTTAGTTCTAAGTATTGTTGTAAGTGATAAACATTGTACAACAGATAATGGTCCTCATTAGAGGGTAAAAGAACGTTGTTTTTTTTTCATCTTTTACGCTTAGTGATGCACGTTATCTACATTAAGCTGATATATTGTTCAATATTTGTTTTATTACCAAGATTGTTCCGGTAATTTCTTCGAAAAATATCAAGATCTACCAACCAGATTCGCTCTCGCTGCTGAAACATTCACCATCGATGGAAGTCTGTTTCTTGCGTTTGCTAACTATGGTAGCAAGTATAAAGGATACAACTTAGACTCCGTGATCTACAAAATGGACGATTCAAAGGGAAAGTTCTACGTTTATCAGACTATCCGCACCATTGGCGGACGCGACATCGAATATTTTACGATCGCTGATAAACACTTCCTTGCTATTGCTAATCACTGGAATGGAGTTACATCTGTACTGAACTCAGTTATTTACAAATGGGATGGACGCCACTTTGTCCCTTTCCAAAAGATTCCTACATGCGGAGGAACCAAACTTAATATTTTCAAAGTGTTTTCGGAATATTTTCTCGCCGTCGCCAATGATTATTACTGGTACCGTAATCCCGATGCCTATACAATCACCTCAGTTATCTACAAGTGGAAGTTTAATCAGTTTGTAAAGTTTCAGGGGCTAAGAATTGGGAAAAGTTTTGGGAGCGCGGCCTTTGTGATAAATAATGAAACTTTAGTTGTTTTTGCAAACACCCAATCCCCAGTATTCAGGTGGTCAGGTAAGAGGTTTGTCAAACTGCAGTCTCTCAAGACAAACGGTGCCCGCGATGTGAAGTCTTTTACCATCAATGATGGTACATTCCTCGCCTTTGCCAGCTTTCAAGTTCGTGGAGATTACAATACCGACTCGTTTGTTTACAAGTGGAATGGCACCAGGTTCGTCTTATTTCAGTCTATTCCATCTCATGGGGCTCAAGGCTGCCATCCATTTGTTACATGTGGTTGGACGTATCTGTGTGTTGCCACTCGCCACGATGACGGTAGGAGATCCGCGATTTATCAGTTTTCTGGGTCAAAGTTCATTAAATACCAAGTGCTTTCAACCGACGGAGCGACTGACTCGACGTCATTTGTCTACAAAGGTCATACTTACTTGGCAATTTCAAATTATTACAGCAAGAATAGCGCACTGTATAAATGGGTCTAAGACAAAGCAAATATTAATCACTTAAACGAACCTGGAAAGTCGCCAAGAGCTAAACTTTAAAGCTAGAAAAATTTAATGCTTTTTGCAGAACTGAACACCTACACAGGCACTTGGTCAAAAAGTGCTAGTTCAAGATACTTCAGCCAATTAACCCTTATAACGGACGAACTACGCATGTAGGCGTAGAAAATACCACTTTTGCTTTTATGATTTATTTCTAGTTTAAATTTTGTCACAACGTCGTGATAATGTGTTAATAGCACCAATTGGTGTGCTTTGCAATCATCACAGCTCACAAACCGAGTGCAATTCCCGAATTTCCCTGTATATCATCGTTCGTTTGGCAGCAAAGCCCAAAATGCTAGTCTTTTGGTTAAAGAATAACACCAAAAATTACACATTTTATTTAAAATATATATAAAGAAATAAGTGTTCGGTGCCAATCCGTATATCATCGTTCGTTTGGCAGCAAAGCCCAAAATGCTAGTCTTTTGGTTAAAGAATAACACCAAAAATTACACATTTTATTTAAAATATATATAAAGAAATAAGTGTTCGGTGCCAATCCGGTGGGGTGTTAACAAATAGTTTCGCGCGAATGGAGCACGACTGGGTGTTAAAAGATCGGTTTCTTTTTGCGAATCCGTAGCATTTCGTAGCTTAAGCAATCAACTTTTATCTCGTATTTCTTTAAAAGGGTAAAGTTGCTTTCCAGGTCGCCGATTGTGATAACATAGGATAGTCTTACCATCTAGTCTTACCTTGCGTTTTGAATTTCTGGCAGTTCACACAACGTCCTTGTCATAGAAGCCTAGTTGTAACTTCGCGGGGGGTCTTAACCAAAGAATGACCCATGTCTTAACATGCTTGAGAGCGCTGACAATTAATGATCCTTCCACCCAAGACCACCTTTTTCTCCCAAAACAAAAAAACTCAGTAGAAACCACCATCACGCAATTCGTTGCCATGAATGATGACAAACACAACAATCTGAGCATCTTGTTGTCATAGCAACAGAACAAGCTTTTGTCAAATGTTTTTAATGATGCTTGCTCGGTAGAAATAAATGGTAAAAAAACACTTAGTCAGTGATTTCAGTGAGGCAACAAAATTTTTGTTTTTTTACAAATTATGTTTTTATTGATCTGTGCTGTGAACCTCAACTTGTGGACTGACTCCGGTTATTTTCAGAAAGAAAAATCTTCTAAGTTTCACTTCGCCAAAATGGTGTTTTTTTTTTGTCGTCTATACCTACCGCAAATCTTTGGAATGTTATGAAAGAACAATTCAAGAGTTTGGCTTTTTTTTCTGATTCATTGCATAGAAGGTTTGTCTACCTCAAATTTGAGCCCTAAGAAGCATACACACAGCAAGAATCTGACCCCGTTGCATCCTAGGAAATTCCACATATCTTTTAGTGGGAAAGGCTCCCACCAAACAATTTACTATTTTCTTGTAATTCTCTGACAAGGCTTCAATCCTGCACCAACATTCGTCCACACACCTTCATCTTTCAATGAAACTTCCACAAGTGAAGCGAGCGTTTTAACAAATTTTGTTGCATTCACAGTGCCAATAAGCAGTTCTTTGAAACTGGCAAGGTTTAAGCCCTCTCAGTCCTTGATGATGAGCTCAGGCATCGGTAAATGACCCCAAACACAATAATTTAGGTTCATATTTGAGTGATTTCCTTTAATTTACTTTCAGGAATTTTGGCATAATGTTGTCATAGTTGGCAATCTACGTTACTTACTGCAGTTACATCATACTACACTGCACACATTTGTTTAACAAAAATTAGGTACCATGCGCAAACAAGCCATTCACTATGAAGTAAATGACGCTAGCCCTTAATTACTGCGATAACGGGATACAGAAAACAACAATAAACAAGAAACGGAAGCTTCTTAGGATAACAAAATGAGAGAGATGCTCATAGCTGAGCTCCGCGCGCCCAAGCCGTGCTCGCGGAGCACCATGGGTAAGGAAATATGGTAACCTATCGATGCGAGAAATCTTTGTTTGGGTTATGACGTCACAGCACGTCAGTAACCCCCATGTAAGCCAGTGGGAAATGTGAAACTCGAGATGTGGGCGAACCGTTTTGAAATATAAATTAGCGACCTTCAGATCAGACTATGAGTACGAAATCGAGTACGAGTACGACTTTTCAATTCCTAGTCGCAGGCTTAGATTATCATGTATGACAGCAACTCTCGCTCCTAGAGCCTCATTCTATTCTGTTTAACAACACTGAGGAGCGAGGCCTCTGAGAACGCAGTTGTTTTGAAATTTGAAAGTCGTACTCGTACTCAATCTCGGACTCGTAGTCTGATCTGAAGGTCGCTATTAACAAACTGAAGACAACAAGACAAAAAAAAATATGGCCTTATCGGTACCGGCACTGTTTGTTAAAAGCTTAAATATAAGTGAAAACAGGACTTCAGACACGCGGGATAAAGAGCCGATCGTATGCATGTGCCTTAAAATCTTAAAATCTAGAATATTATTATTGCCTTTTTTGCGTGGTGTCGGCAAGCGAGAATCGTGAATAAGTTAGTCCCAATAGTTGCATGGATTCAGGATAAGTCTGTTCATATTCAATATATACGCTTTTCTTTTCTTAACAATTGACCTCGGCTTTCCTAACTTAACACAAACAGACCACGGGTTTTAAACTTGTGTCATATTTTTGATCAAAGGGGGATGGGGGTCTTTTCTGGGTTTTGCGAGTGGGTCACGCGACAAAGAACGACTCAAAAGGGAAAGTGGGGGGTTACGAGAAATATATATTGTAATAAATATTTATTTATTACACTACTATTTCGCGTGACCCTGCCATTTGATGTAGAGTTGACTTGATGTTTTACATATACAGCAACAAACAAAAGGTATACAAATGTGTCAGAAACTTTTCTTCTGCGTTTACAAGATAGTGTTTCCACGATAACTATTTTAAGCGTTCAAAGAAGGGGTAAGCTAGGCAGGCGCGACTCCCACTTGGGTGTCTTTCAAAGCGCTGTAGTTTTGCTCCAACGATTATATCTTTCAGAGAACTCCTTCTCTTGCATGATCAGTGGCGGTTTCTTAATTATTTCTCCGAGCGTCAGTTGCTTCTCTATAAAATGCCATTTGCTAATGAGGATTTCTTTTAAGTTTGGCACTGATGGAGGATATTGTATTACATACGGCAAGATTCATTTGTTTTCTTTCTCTTTTTGTTAAAGGGCTTCTTTTCTATTTCGAGGCTTTAGGGTAATCTCTATCTACAAGGTGTGTTTTAAAATTTGCTATTTTCTCTTCAATTTACACATGTGGTGTTTTTGAAGAGTTTTTCCTCAGAAGTCTTAAAGCCTCTCCTTTCACAAATACCTTCCTTACTCCGTGTAGGTGACAGGATGAGAAATGTCTCAGTAGGCTTGAACTGGGTTCGCACATCAAGAACTGATTTTGTTTCGACTCTTACGCCTTTGTATATGATGGTGTCCAAGAACGTTATTTCAGTTTCCGAAACTTCAGCCGTGAATTTGATTGCATGGTGGTGTTTGTTTGTTGTCTCAATGAACTGTGATATCTCTCCTCTGTTGATGTTCCAGAAGGAGAATATGTTCTCTCTGTAGCGTTTCCAAACGAGCGGTTTAATCACGCTTTGGCTTATAATTTCTGTTTCGACTTTTGCCGTAAAGACCATTGTTGCGGGTAGGCTGGTTATGTCAGAACCAGAAAGTGTGGCTTCATTTTCCGACAAATTTGTCGTGAAAGCAAAGTTTGCAGTTGATTACCTTAAGCACCTTGAGGTGATGAGCTCCCAATTGGCTTGTTAGCTCAGTTGTTCATTGCACCGGTATCGCAGAAGTCGTGGGTTCGACTCCCGTACAAACGTGATTTTTGTTTCCAGGCTTTATTTCGACTACTGCTTAACTAGAGTTCATAACTGCGATGATCATTCAGATATTCATTCTTTAATCCGCAGTTCAAATATGTGATTTTCATATATCCATTTTCAAAATTAGTACAGCCAGCCAATCCATTTCTCATGTCTGAGATGTGTCGTGTCTCTGTTTGAAAAGGCAAAATGAAGCATTAAAATGTAAAGCTTCTGTTTTTTTTTCAACTATTTTAACTTAAGTACAGCATTTTAAAATGGTAGCTGAGTTAATCTTTTGTCTCACGATTGAGTCACAGAGATGTGGATCGCGACGTTTCGACCGCTATTATACTGCTGGTCTTCATCAGGCGATGGTGTCGACTGGCTGCGTGTGAGTATAAGAAACACCGTGGCTGGTGGTGATTGGTCCGTTTCGATCCTTGTTTAGGCTGTTGTTGATTGGAGGATTTCGATTGTTGTTGTTCAGACTAGAAATTGTTCCCTCAGCGGTCCGCTTTGGTGCTGATCGGCTGTTGTGTTGTTTGATCGTGGGCATCCACGCTTCAGAAATTTCAATTCCATTGTCCCTGTTAATGTTGTTAGGGTGGAGTCTTATGTGAATAGCCTCTTTAACCCTACGGGTGTACCAATGTGGGTCTCGGTCAATAAATTGAACTTCGTCCCAGAGCGGATAATGTCCGGTCGCGTTGCTATGTTCTGAAACGGCGGAGGATTTGGCTCGAGCAAGCCGTATGTCTCTATCGTGTTCCTTAATCCGTTCATGCATAGATCTTCCCGCCTCTCCAATATAAACCTTACCACATTCGCAGGGAATCTTGTAGACTACTCCGTCCTGGATCGACAATGTCCTTAGGTCGCACTAGGTGTGATCTAAGAGTTGTTTCAGATCTGAAAACAGTCCGTATGCCTTGTTGTTGTGGGCAACGGCGGAGAGCCTCCGATGTGCCTTTGACGTATGGCAGAACCACAGTAGATTTAATTTCGGGTTCAGGTTCTTTAGTGGTTGTTCGTCCCTTGGTTTTTGTAAGATTTTTTACAAACGAAAACGGATAACCGTTGGAAACAAGGACCGATGAGAGGTGTTTCTTTTCATGAGAGATAACTGATGGTTTTGTTATGAGGTGGTTTGATCGATCGTACAGGCACTTGACAATACCGCGTTTTACAGATTGCGGGTGGTGTGAATCATACGCTAGGTACTGGTCAGTATGTGTAGGCTTTCTGTAAACACTGGTAGAGAGGTATCCTTTCGAATCCTTGATGATCAACGTATCAAGGAAGGGAATTGAGTTGTCATTCTCAGTTTCCATTGTGAAACGGATCATCGGCTTTTGACTATTGAGGTGATGTAAGAACGAGTCAACTTTGTCACGATTTAAGATGGTAAAGGTGTCATCCACATAGCGTTTCCAGATCTTAGGTGTACAGGGCGTCGATGTCAAAGCTTGCTCCTCAAAACCCTTCATGTAGAGGTTAGCTATCACTGCGGATACCGGGCTACCCATGGCTGCTCCTTCTTGCTGTTCGTAAATCAGTCCATCATACTGGAAGTATGTGGATCTAAGAACGAAACTCAAGAGGTCTGCGCGCAATCTGCGCAGGTGTTAGAGTCGTGCGGTTGGCAAGGCACGGCTCAGATTTATGAACAGCAAGAAGGAGCAGCCATGGGTAGCCCAGCCGATCACTACCAAAGCGGACCGCTGAGGGAACAATTTCTAGTCTGAACGACAACAATCGAAATCCTCCAATCAACAACAGCCTAAGCGAGGATCGAAAGGCACCAATCACCACCAGCCACGGTGCTTCTTATACTCACACGCAGCCCGTCGACACCATCGCCTGATGAAGACCAGCAGTATAGCGGTCGAAATGTCGCGATCCACATCTTTGTGACTCAATCGTGAGACAAAAGATTAACTCAGCTATCATTTGAAACCACGATGACGAACACCTTTCATAATATAGCATTTTAAGATATTTTGTAGTTGCAATTTTTTTTCAATTCAATTGTTTTATAGTTACACTGTTTAAAAACATACAGAGGCTACGGAAAAAAGCCAGCAAATAGCAAAGCAAATAAGCCAGTCAGATCAGTATTTTAAGGCTGGTCCGAAAGGAACCCACATGACGTGTCTTTAATACGTTATAATTCCGTTTATCCATCTGCTATATGTAATTTCGCTCAATTAAGCATGGGGATCTTCTCTGGAAAGCTCTGTAGAGCTTGCTAAGATCTCCTGCCATTATATATTTTTTTTTAGCAGACATACTATATGACTTTGTATAACAAATATAATGGAAAAATAAAAAAGGGAGGTTTCGAAAGTTTTTCCGGAGGTGTTGAGAGAAGATAACCCTTTAATCCGTTGGGAATTGTTTCTCGAATTATTCAATATAAGGGGAGATTTTGCTGGTCTAGAAGACCGAAGGCTCTTGTGTTTCCTGCCATGCATGTTACGCCAGCTGTCGCTTGTATTAAGCGATCAACAGCAGCTGACAATTCGGTAGGTATTTGATTTATTTGTTTTTCGAGCCATTTTCCACCTCAGAAGCCCCTGCCTGGCATCATAAGGCTGGATTGGTGGGTAGAGGTAATCCTCTGAAAGAAAACAGAGGTGACAAGCAATTTCACATGAAGTAAGCCGCCGAAGTAATGGCGATTCACGAAGTGAAGTTGTGTTTCTAGCCTTTTTGTGAGTGGATTCCGGGACCTGGCATGGCAATTTTGGCGAGTTTTGACTTGTAATAAAGCAGTCGGTGCAATATTTTGTCAGCAGGACCGGGTGGCTTGACACGGTTCTAAAAAATATCTGAATTGGAAATTGGCGGACTTTCATGCTGTCGTTAAGCTAGAATATCCCAGAATTCCTTTGGGTCACAAACGTGAAAATTACGGGATTTCAACACGGTCAATGTGTGTCATTCATTATATATGCATAGATTAGTCTACACATGCGCAGTTTAGCGGAATTGTTACGGAGGGAGACTCGGACCTGCATAGTATCATAGCAACCAAATGCGCGTTGTTAACCGAAATATTCGGTTTTCCTTTGATCGATCAACCAAGTTGTGAAGTCTGAACACTGAAAACACTAGCAAACAATGGCGTTCGATTGAGAACTTTCGAGTAGGCTGCAAAGCAGAGGCAGTAGATGATGATGGCGTGTGGTTTCGCGAAAGTTCGAGCGAAATTTTGCGGAAGTCCACAACAGTAGGAGCATACTTCTGAAGACCTCCGCGAGTTTGAGCAAAATTTTGCGGCACTCCGTGATAATCCAAATGTAATTTTGTGCCAATAGGGGACGGTTCGAGCGAAATTTTGCTGCACTCCACGACAGTTTGAGCGAAATTTTGCGACACTGCGATAGTTCGAGCAAAATTTTGCAGCCCCTCGCAATATTTTGAGCGAAAATTTAGCGGCACTCCGCGATAGTTTGGGTGAAAATTTTGCGGCCTCCGTTGTACACGTAGTTCGAGCGAAATTCTGCGGCCCTCCCCAATAGTTCAAGTGAAATTTAGCGGCACTTTTCGAGTGAATTGTCATTTGTATCCACTGCCTTTTCGCGTGCTGCAAATGATACATTTATCTCGTTTCGTTTTATCTCCCTGCCGTCACGAATATGTGATGTAAAGATTAACATGCAGGAAGCGAATAAATAAACACAAAGGTAATGTTTACACCTCGAATAAAAGGTGTTACGCGAGTAATATTTTCTTGTCATAACGCAAACATTTCTTCCTTACATATACGTTTAACTTGCGATTAGGCGTTCTGTTTTCCGTAGTTTGATGTTGTTTTGCTAACTTTGACGTCTGTTTGTTAGAAAACGTTTTCAAGTCAGTTTATGATAAGTTTTGAATCACATTCATACGAGAAAAATTAATCGCTCGTGTTTCTTGTTCACTGAATGTTGTGCCGCGTAGCACTAGGAACACAAATAGTGGAATAGAGAATTAACTCTAAAGTGTAAATTAAAGTGCTACTTAAACCCATGAATAACCCACTGGGCGTTAGCCCTAGTAAAGGGAAACAGGGAACCACACGAGGCGAAGAAAAAATCTTTTGACCTCGGTGGGAATCGAACCCACGACCTCCGGATTAGATCTACCGTTACTCTGCCGACTGAGCTACAAGGTCGCACAGAGAAAGTCGGGGACGATTTTAGATGGTGAATCGCGGCAAAGAGAAAGTAAGGGTACATATGAATGTTGTGCCGCGTAGCACTAGGAACACAAATAGTGGAATAGAGAATTAACTCTAAAGTGTAAATTAAAGTGCTACTTAAACCCATGAATAACCCATTGGGCGTTAGCCCTGGTAAAGGGAAACAGGGAACCACACGAGGCGAAGAAAAAATCTTTTGACCTCGGTGGGAATCGAACCCACGACCTCCGGATTAGATCTACCGTTACTCTGCCGACTGAGCTACAAGGTCGCACAGAGAAAGTCGGGGACGATTTTAGATGGTGAATCGCGGCAAAGAGAAAGTAAGGGTACATATGAATGTTGTGCCGCGTAGCACTAGGAACACAAATAGTGGAATAGAGAATTAACTCTAAAGTGTAAATTAAAGTGCTACTTAAACCCATGAATAACCCACTGGGCGTTAGCCCTAGTAAAGGGAAACAGGGAACCACACGAGGCAAAGAAAAAATCTTTTGACCTCGGTGGGAATCGAACCCACGACCTCCGGATTAGATCTACCGTTACTCTGCCGACTGAGCTACAAGGTCGCACAGAGAAAGTCCACTATTTCTTGTTCACTGTTTGTAGTTGCCGAACAAATTTTCGCTTCGGTTGAAATAATTTACGCAAGAGTTATGTTTCGTTTGACTTTCTGAATTAACGCACGCTATTTACTGTGAGATATATTTTTTGGAGGTGAAACTTTCCGCTTGACATCACGCAAACTTTCGCTTAAAATTTCGCAAGAACGAACAACGTTTGTCATAATAATATTGATCTCACAAATCAGTTTTGACTTCGCTGTCGACTACCGATGGAACATGACGTAAGAAAAGTCATGTGACAAGGGAAAACAATCCTTATACGTAATGCACACAAGGGAAAACAATGCTAATAAATATACACAAACCCCAGTCGAGTGGGGTGTTAAGATTGTCTATTTTATTTCTTTTAGTTCACGTTTTTCGTTTACTTTCTTTCATTCGCAATGCTCGCTAAGGCTTATGGTATTGCGCAACTTAGGTCACGCCGTCTTGGCCAAAGTTCAGTTGACTTTTGTGTAGAATAAGAAGTGTTAAGCCACGCGTTCAAGTCAATTCGCCCTTTTTGCACTCTTCTCCTGGAGTATTTCTACTGTGTGGGTCAGATATGTAAGTGATTTTGTTTCTTTGTTATGTTAATGTAATTCTTGTCGATTTAATTGTTGCACGATTCGATTTTAGTTCAAATCCATTATTACTTTCTCTCGTGCGTGTGCAAATAAGTAGTCTGTTCGAAGCATTATGAACGGAACCTGTAATCTCATGTTTATTATTTTGTAAGTACCATTTGTATTGTTTCAAGCATGTTTTGGTTCGTTAAGTTCATGAATATTTCATTTTCAGTTAGTTCATTATCCTTCATGTGCGGAACATTATGATTTCAATGTAGAATTGTTATTATGCGAATTGGGGTTCCGCCCCCAAATTTCAACAGAGTAGTTTGCTTCGCGACCTTTGTGTTTAGTTTAATTTAGCCCTATATTTAGTTGTATTTTGTAAACATTGTTTTCAGTTTACGAGCATCATCGAATCCTCCTCGTTGACCCGAAATAAACCCTATTTCATCGTCTTCAAGTTGGAGTCTTTGTCTCAGTAAATTACGCCCTCCTTGACTCGCGACACGTCTTGATCTTGTAGTCCTCGATAGTCGCCGTCGTAACAGTAAAATATCTCCACCGTGCTGATCATCTTCAAGGATTAGGATGAGCAATTAAGGCGAGAACATGAGTGTAAACGACCAAAGAAGTACCAAAGAAATTATTAGCAATTTGTTAAGTTCGTCGCATGATGCACGTGGAAGCGAAGAGTTTATTATGCAATCACAAGAAAGCGATGGCGCTACGCGTGAGCTTTCTACTCATGACCGGAAACGGACGTTAACTCAAAAAGGAAAGGAATACATGATAGAAACCTTGAGGCATCACAGAGATGCAGCAAAGAAACGATTGATAAGGCAAATGAAGAAAGTAAACTTTCAGCTTGAAGAGCTAAAGGATATCGAAATTCTCACATCTGAAACAGAGGAACTCGATTCGTTGAAAGAAGATTTGAATCAAGCTTTTAAGCAATACCATGATCTTATGGAAACTGAAGAGGACAGAGAGGCTTCGTACCGATATTTTGACTTAATAGATCGCGAATTCAGTGAATTGCGCCTGAAAATCAGCAGCCAAATTCACGCCGCCGAAAAAAGGGCCTTTGAAGAAAAATCGTCAGTTAAGTCCTCACACTCAAGTGGTTCGTTTAGCACAAAATCTTCCAAATTGTCCAGCTCCTCTGCACGTTCAAGGAAGATCAAGGCTGCAGCCAAGGCCGCTAAATTAAAAGCCGAAATGAAATACTTAGACAAGGAAGCCGAGCTAAAAAGGATTAAAAAGATGAAGGAACTGGAAATGGCAAAGGCAGAGATGGACGCCATGAAGGCACTGGAGGATGAAGAAAACTTCAGTCCGGCTAAACAAAGCGAAATATCTAGCCAAAGGTTTCAAGAACGAAGTGGATTGAATCTAGACGCTACTCCCTATGTGCCAAAGGAGTTCGCCACACCTTTAATTTCCGAACAGCCTCATTTACCGACTCTTGAAGTTTCTACTCCTGGAAACCCTTTTAGTATGCCGCCATTGGAGCCGCCCTTAATGCCTGTTAAGCCAGAAGCTGAGGTGAAGGTACCTCCAGATCCTTGCAAACCTTTCCCTTCAGAGCCGCCATGTTTTCCTGTGAAGGTGGAACATCAATCCTTAGGCTCTAGAAATCCATTCACACAGCCCCCCTTAATGCCTGTCAAGCCAGAAGCTGAGGTGAAGGTACCTCCAGATCCTTGCAAACCTTTCCGTCCAGAGCCGCCATGTTTTCCTGTGAAGGTGGAACATCAATCCTTAGGCTCTAGAAATCCATTCACACCACCATCATTCAAGTCAGAGCAAGAGAGGCAAAGTCCAGGCCCAAGCGAAGTCACATTTCGAGAGATTGTCAAGCTTCAGACCAGGCAAGCGGAACTCAGTGCCCTTATCGCTGAGCAGCAGCGGATCAGTTCCCTTCCAGTCCAAGAACCACCAACCTTCAGTGGTAACTATTTCGACTATCCTATATTCATGAGAGCCTTTGAAACTATTATCGAAACCCGTGTTACTGCAGATAAAGAACGACTGTACTTCCTGAACAAGTATACCACAGGGAAAGCGAACGATGTTATCAAAGGTTTTGTAACTCTCAGCTCCAGTGATAGCTACAAGCGAGCCAAGAACCTGCTTTCCCAATGGTTTGGAGATCCCCACCGTGTCTCAAATGCTTATAAATCACGTCTACGGAAGTGGCCACAGATCGGTGAAGGCCAGAGTACAGAGCTTCAGGTTTTCTCGGATTTCTTAGGACAATGTGAAGAAGCTATGCGAAGCATGAAGTTTCTGAGTGATTTGGACTCTGTGGAGGTGCTGAAACAAGTCAGCTCCAAGCTACCCTCGTATTCAGGAGTGAAGTGGTGCCGTCATGCCTTTGACATGAAGAAAAATTGTGGACAAGTAGTTGCATTTCATGATCTCGTGAAATTCGTGGCGACAGAAGCTGATCTTGCTACGGACCCAGTCTTCTCCCCTGATGTCCTTAAGTCAGAACGCAACAGAAGGTTTGAGAAGGACAAGAATCCCAGGGACAGGAATCGAAGACCTCCGCCTAACTTAAACAGTTTGTTAACTGCTACAGGTGACCCTCCAAAGAGCAGCATTCCACCAGCAGGCCCAAAAACCTCATCACCTTCAGTAATCTGCCCTGTATGTTCAAAACCTCACACTATCTCCAACTGTGATGAATTCAAGAAGAAAGCTGTTAAAGAGCGCCTCGACTTTATCCAGTCTGTGGGTCTTTGCTTTGGTTGTCTCGGCAAGGGTCACTACTCGAAGAATTGCCGCAAGAGACTGACATGTCAGAAGTGTAAAAGACCACACCCAACGATTCTCCATTACGATTCACAAGATGACAAGGAGTCAAAGGATTCAGAGAAGACAAACTTCAAGCCAGATCAGTCCTCCAGCAACACTTCCCATGTTTGTCATACCGTTGGCGAGGGGAGTAATGTCACTAATTCTATGATTGTCCCTGTGTGGTTGCATCACAAAGACAGTCCCGACAAGGAAGTTTTAGTCTATGCACTCCTGGACGATGCCAGTGACTCAACTTTCATCAAGTCTGAAACTCTGCGTGATCTTGGTTTAAAGGGCCCGGAGGTAAAACTAAATTTGTACACAATGCTGGGAAAGGAAGAAATTTGTGTTGAGAAGATATCTGGTCTAATAGTTAAGCGAATGGACAAGAGAGTTGAGATAGAGCTGCCCAAGTTGTATTCCAGAGAAAGTATTCCGTTTCGAAGGAATCAAATTCCTACCCCAGAAGTTGCTGAGAAATGGCCACACCTTATGAATGTTGCAAACAAGCTGCATCCTTATCAAAGTGGTACAGATGTCGGAATCCTAATTGGCTGCAATTGCCCACGAGCGATTAAACCTAGAGAAGTTGTTCTTGGAAAGGGGGACGATCCGTATGCAGTCAAGACCCTCCTGGGTTGGGGAATCATTGGTCCAATCACTCCACACCAAGAAAGGCAAGAAGGTGAAGAAGATCTGGAACCCACTATGTGTCACAGAATTATGTCTCGCGAGATCGGCAGTAACACCCCAACAAGTCTCAGCTTCATTTCCAAAGTCCAGCTCAAGGAGGAAATAAACCCTCATGCAGTGAAGAAAATGTTCGAGACAGATTTCTCAGAGAGGAACTCTTCCCAAGAAGCTCTTTCGCAAGAGGATAGAAAATTCCTGTCAATCGTAGAAAGTGGAATTCGTCACTGTGAAGATGGCCACTACGAGATGCCGTTGCCATTGAGAGTACCAGCCCCAACTCTCCCGAATAACCGTGAAGTCGCTTTACGCCGTTTAATCCAGTTGAAACGGAGGTTCCAGAGTGACAGGAAATACAAGGATGATTACACTGCGTTCATGGAAAAGGTAATCAGTAATGGTTTTGCTGAGAAGGTTCCTCCCATGGAAGGAGAATCTAGTGGAAAGGCAGGCCCTACCCAGTCGGAAGAAAGACAAGCTTGGTACATCCCACACCATGGTGTTTATCACCCGAAGAAGTCCACTAAGATCCGGGTTGTCTTCGACTGCTCATCAGAATTCCAGAATGAGTCGCTGAACAACCATCTACTTCAAGGCCCAGACCTAACAAATAACCTGGTGGGAGTCCTGTGCAGATTTAGAAAAGAACCTGTAGCCCTGATGTGCGACATCGAAGGAATGTTTCACCAAGTTAGAGTAGCAGAGCAGGACAGAGACCTCCTTCGCTTCCTCTGGTGGGAAGATGGTGATACTACAAAGGAGCCCACCGAATTCAGGAGGAAAGTACACCTTTTCGGAGCCACAAGTTCCCCAGGATGTGCGAACTATGCTTTGAAGATGTCCGCAAACGACAACGAGACCGATCTAGGACCAGAGGCAGCAAACTTCATCCGTAAAAATTTCTATGTCGATGACGGACTGACATCCGTGGAATCAGTGCATGATGCAGTTACCCTGATTAAAGATACAAAGGAAATGTGCTGAAGAGGAGGCTTCAAGTTGCACAAGATTACCTCAAGCCATAAGGAGGTTATCGAAGCCATACCTATTGATGACCGAGCAGAGGGCATCCAGAAAATCGATCTAGACAGGGAGGAGTTGCCAATGGAACGTGCCTTAGGGATTCAGTGGTGCATAGAAAGGGACTCGTTCCAATTCAGAATCGTTTTAAAGGACCGTCCATGCACTAGACGAGGTATCCTCTCAACGGTCAGTTCCATTTATGATCCACTAGGATTTGTGGCCCCTCTTCTCTTGGAAGGCAAGAAAATACTTCAAGAGCTCTGTAGAGAAAGAGCAGATTGGGACGACCCCGTTCCTGAAGCAATAAAGGCGAGATGGGAAAGATGGAGAGCAGAATTACCTTCATTGGAGGAATTATCTATCCCCCGGTGCTACAAGCCCTTGAACTTTGGTCCAATTGCTAGTGCAGAACTGCATCACTTCTCCGATGCGAGCACCCAAGGATATGGCCAGTGCTCGTACCTAAGGCTGACAAACCACAAGGGCCACATTCACTGTTCATTTGTCATCGGAAAAGCCAGGGTCGCTCCGCTCAAGCCTGTGACAGTGCCACGCCTTGAACTCACAGCTGCTGTTGTGTCAGTGAAAACAAGTGCTCAGTTACAGCAGGAACTAGACTATGAAGGAGTGGAAGAAGTATTTTGGACTGACAGCAAAGTCGTGCTTGGCTATATTGCAAATGAGACCAGAAGATTCCATATCTTTGTTGGCAATAGAGTTCAGCAAATTCAAGAACACTCTTCCCCAGACCAGTGGCGCTATGTGGATACGAAGTCAAACCCAGCTGATCACGCCTCTCGAGGTCTCAACCCTCAAGGACTTCAGAAATCAAGTTGGCTTACTGGACCAGCCTTTCTGTGGAAGGATAAGTCCTGTTGGCCTATACATGAAGCTAAAGAAATCTTCACGCTGTCTGAAGGTGATCCTGAAGTCAAGAATAAAGTTGCCCTAGTCACCAGCACAGACACGTCCTTTGCAAGCTTGGCCAGCCGTCTGGAGTACTTTTCAGACTATCACCGGGCGAAGAAGGCTGTTGCATTGTGTCTTCTGTACATACAGAAACTCAAGGAAAGAGTTCAGGCTAGGAAACCCATCTGTCTTGAGAAACCATCACAGAAGATCATCCAAACAAGAAGTACTTCTCAAGTAGAAAGCACGAAGAAAGTTATGTCACAACCCCAGTTCATCACAGTAGCAACAATGCAACAAGCAGAGATGATTATGATCAGAGCAGTTCAAGCCATCCACTTCGACGAAGAAATTAAAGTTCTGACCTCAGACACCCAAGAGCATGTTCCCAATAAGAACCACATCATTAAGAAAGCAAGTACACTCTTCAAACTCGACCCGTTCTTGGACTCCGGTGGCATCTTGAGGGCCGGCGGACGACTAAAGTCTACAGAAATGCCAGAGTTTGTCAAGTTTCCTGCAATCCTTCCAGGAAAGAGTCACATTGCTAATCTCATCGTCAAGCACTGCCACGAAGAAGTAAACCATCAAGGAAGAGGCATGACCATAAATGAAGCTCGATCTCGTGGGTATTGGATAGTAGGCGGATCCTCTGCAGTTGCCTCACACATATCAAAGTGTGTCAAGTGTCGGAAGCTCAGAGGTGTAGTTGAGGAGCAGAAGATGGCAGACCTTCCACTAGATCGGTCAGACCCAGCACCGCCATTCACCTTTAGTGCTGTGGACTATTTTGGCCCTTGGTTAATCAAAGAAGGAAGAAGAGAGGTTAAGAGATATGGTGTTCTATTTACCTGTATGTCATCAAGGGCTGTACACCTGGAGAGTGCCAACTCCCTAGATACATCATCCTTTATTAACGCACTCCGCCGTTTCATATGCCGCAGAGGACCAGTTCGTCAACTCCGGAGTGACCAAGGAAGCAATTTCGTAGGTGCAAAGAGAGAACTGAAGGAAGCTGTGACAGAATTTGATGATAGCCAAATTAAGGAAGAATTATTCAAGAACAACTGTGACTGGATCACATTCAAGATGAATGTCCCATCCGCAAGCCATATGGGAGGAGTTTGGGAACGCCAAATCCGCACGGTACGTAGTGTTTTGTCAGCGATTTTAGAGAAGAACGGCGCCCAATTGGATGACGAATCCCTGCGGACATATCTCTGTGAATGTGAAGCTATCATCAACAGCCGTCCATTGACAGTGACCAATTTAAATGATCCCGGCTCATTGGAACCACTCACACCAAGTCATCTCCTTACGTTGAAGTCAAAGGTTGTTCTTCCCCCGCCTGGTATGTTCCAGAGCCCCGACCTCTATTCAAGAAAACGATGGAGAAGAATCCAGCACCTGTCTAACAAGTTCTGGTGCCGCTGGAGGAAGGAGTTCCTTTTGAGCCTCCAGCAGCGTACTAAGTGGAACCGTCCTAGAAGAAACCTGTCCATTGGCGACATTGTTATAGTGAAAGAGGATACCCTTCCAAGGAATTGCTGGCAGCTGGCACGTGTGTCAAAAACGTATCCCTCTGAAGATGGATATATCCGTTCAGTTCAAGTTGATCTTGGCGACGCTGCTATTCCTGCTGATGGTAAGAGAAAAGGACCCGTCAGACGTTTGGATCGCCCAGTGAACAAGTTAGTCCTGTTGGTTCCAAGTGATGCTGATGCTGACGCTGATGAAGTATGAAGACCTGGGGTAGATCCCCGACGAGGAGCCTTGATTGAACTATGTATTGTAGTTAGTGATTTTACTTTAATCATTTCCATTTATAGTTTTTATAGAATTTTTGTGGGTGAAATATCCTATTTCAGGGGAGCCATGTTAAGATTGTCTATTTTATTTCTTTTAGTTCACGTTTTTCGTTTACTTTCTTTCATTCGCAATGCTCGCTAAGGCTTATGGTATTGCGCAACTTAGGTAACGCCGTCTTGGCCAAAGTTCAGTTGACTTTTGTGTAGAATAAGAAGTGTTAAGCCACGCGTTCAAGTCAATTCGCCCTTTTTGCACTCTTCTCCTGGAGTATTTCTACTGTGTGGGTCAGATATGTAAGTGATTTTGTTTCTTTGTTATGTTAATGTAATTCTTGTCGATTTAATTGTTGCACGATTCGATTTTAGTTCAAATCCATTATTACTTTCTCTCGTGCGTGTGCAAATAAGTAGTCTGTTCGAAGCATTATGAACGGAACCTGTAATCTCATGTTTATTATTTTATAAATACCATTTGTATTGTTTCAAGCATGTTTTGGTTCGTTAAGTTCATGAATATTTCATTTTCAGTTAGTTCATTATCCTTCATGTGCGGAACATTATGATTTCAATGTAGAATTGTTATTATGCGAATTGGGGTTCCGCCCCCAAATTTCAACAGAGTAGTTTGCTTCGCGACCTTTGTGTTTAGTTTAATTTAGCCCTATATTTAGTTGTATTTTGTAAACATTGTTTTCAGTTTACGAGCATCATCGAATCCTCCTCGTTGACCCGAAATAAACCCTATTTCATCGTCTTCAAGTTGGAGTCTTTGTCTCAGTAAATTACGCCCTCCTTGACTCGCGACACGTCTTGATCTTGTAGTCCTCGATAGTCGCCGTCGTAACATGGGGTTCGCATAATTACACACTTTAGCCACACTGAAGTCGTCATGCGCACGGACAGTGAGAGCAACTGAAATCAAATAGCGTTAACCACGTCGTGCTAAAGAAGTGAGCAGGAAAATGTGGAACAAATTACAAGACGTGGAGTCGACGTTTGCTGCAAATGTAGACTTCTTGCTTGAAGAGGAATTTTTGTATTAAAACAAAGACATATGTTTTGTGCCGTCCGAGGGCGTTTTTTAGGTTTTGCAACAGAATAAACGCTCATTTTCAATTTTGAGGTTTTGTCAGTTTACGGGATGATAAAGTCTAAACATTTAAGTCATAAACATGATCATTTAGAAAAAAGTGGTTTATTTCAACCATAGTTAGGGATTTGTGAAAGTTGTAGATTTTCAAAGCATCCGTCTCTTGCGGGGTCGTATGCGACCGCTCTCGGCGGAAAAGGGTTAATGACGTTTGATTTTTATCCAGCCAATCTTGAAAATTCTGCCAGTGGAGTGTAGTCACCCTACATGACTAGAATAAATGAATAACGGATTCCTTTTCGTCCTTACAGGAAGTACAGAGATCATCTGGCCTGAAACCAACACTTTTTTTAGGAAGTCGCAGTTGCTAACCTTCTATGAACCAGTTTACACTGGAAAATAATTAAGTTGGATATTTTGATGCAGCGGGAGGCCGGAAAGTTTGTATGCAGCCTTCCAGTTTATTTATTTATTTTATTATTTATTTATTTATTTATTTATGTATTTATTTAAAACAGTTCATATACTTACATTATTGACTTACAGCTAATACACTAACATTTTAGCTATAACAATACATCAACTTGTAAGAAAAATAGAACCTTGCTGTCAGTAAAACAAAACAAGACAAAGCAAAAACGAAAAGGCCACCTTATAATGGAAAAAGAAGAATTTATTTGTAGCAAGTGTTTTATTCTCGTTTTATTATATTCTTGATAGTGTTTTGAGAGAGGATTCAAGAAATAACAGAAATAAAAGAATGCCATTTAACATTCTTCCTCGCGATGTAAAGTTGTAATTTAAAAGTTAAGCTGTTAATCTAGCCTTAAAAACACCAAGTAATGGAAATATTCTATCTAATTTTCACCTATAAATAAAGAATTTTGCAAGTATTAAAATGTCGTTAATTACCATGAAACCGTTATCGATATTAAATCTACCAAAACAGACGTCCAGAAAAGAAATCTCCTCTACTTCAATACCATAAATCGCAATCCAAGATAAACCTCTTTCAAAAACATATCTCCTACCTTACAAAAAAAAAAAAAAAATAAAAAAAAAAATGCTCCGTGGATTCAACTCAGTCATTTTGAAAGCAAAGAAATTCTCATTAGTGTATATGATACGGTTTAAAAACTTCTATTGAAATGCTGTTATTTTAGTATTAAAGTGGCATTTAAGGGAAGCTAGAGTGTTTATTTTCGTCTATTCGCCCAAACGACTTGGGTATTTACCTTCCAGTTTGGCCTGTGCAGTAGTCGAGGCTGTTTTATAGATACAAAATTCCCTGTACACAATTTTTGAGCGGGTGCTTAAAATATCGACCATCTCACCTTCAATTGACAAATAGTAAGATATGTCGTTGAGCGGGGTGGCGGAGTAAACCAGTTTTCTTTTTCAACAGAACGACACTGACTAGGCATAGCATTAACTACTCCCATCAAAAAAAAAGAGCTGACTCGAAGATAATTGAGCTTTTAAAATTTTCTCTCCTTTAAGAAATACACGATCGTTAGAAATCAGGTCTCCGACTTTAATTATCCCGCATTTTTGAAAGAAAGGTTGGCATAAAGATTTCCCTTGATTAAGTATATTTTTATTATTCCAAACTTCTTTAATTATACCACTATAAGTAAAATCTTCTTTTTTAGCGAGACAGGACCATGCGTCAAGACATTCCTTATAAAACACCGAGAGAAAGAGGGGTAAGTATCAAACTGACATTTAAGCAATATACCACAAGATTCTATGGTTTATAGGCTGGTAAACCACGCGGGATGTGGGAAGAGCACTCTAAAAATTCGTGAATCACGAGCAACAGGCAATTTTGACAATTTTTTTCTCCTTTCTTTTGCCTTTTCTTTACTATAAGATACGGCATCTTGCCTTATTTTATATTTAAAGAGATCCCAAAGCAATCTGGGATCAGTGACAATTTCCAGCCAAACATGATAATTATTATTCATTAAAGCTACATAATCAAGATCGTTCAATAAACTGGCGTTGAATTTCCAAAAAGATGGACCATGTGTTCAACTCTCTACACTTTTAATCGCTTATATCAAAGCTGAATGATCAGACTTAATAGAGGGTATAAACGCGGTGTGATCGTCATCCTCTTGAAGTGCATTATCAGCTAGCCACAAATCAAGATTTCTTTTCACTATTGGTGTCTTTTGACACCATGTAAAACGTTTCAATGACGGATTTCTGACTTTCCAAATATCAACTAGGTCATGTGTTGAGCAAATATTTTCTTTTTTTTTTTTTTAACAATTCCTCCGCCTTTCCCCCGTCCCCGGCCATCAAGCTTTGGAGCAAAAATGACAATAGAATACTTTCATCATCTATGCCAACTCTGTTCGGTTCATCTGGTTTTATTAGGAGCATAAATATTTAAAAATACAAATTTGTGGTCTTGCAGCATCGCTTTCAAGAGACTAAACCGACTGTCCTGTACGCACGGATTTAACTTCAAATTCCAAGGAACCTTTTTTAAGAACGCCCCTATTATGCTCAGAACCATGGCGAAAAACATTTCCTCTTTCCAACTATTTTCAATATCCTTAGTACTGTACGTTTCAAATGTCCGCTTGTAGTTTCATTAAGCAAATAAATATACAGCTTTACGTTTTTCAAAAGACCGAATCCCCCGAGCATGTAAAGACAAAGTTTAAATGGGACGGTAATATTTTTTCAAATTTAAAACGACCTTGCCACCCAATCTTGCATCACTAAACGGGCCTTTCAACTATATAGTGGAATAGAGAATTAACTCTGAAGTGTAAATTAAAGTGCTACTTAAACCCATGAATAACCCACTGGGCGTTAGCCCTAGTAAAGGGAAACAGGGAACCACACGAGGCAAAGAAAAAATCTTTTGACCTCGGTGGGAATCGAACCCACGACCTCCGGATTAGATCTACCGTTACTCTGCCGACTGAGCTACAAGGTCGCACAGAGAAAGTCGGGGACGATTTTAGATGGTGAATCGCGGCAAAGAGAAAGTAAGGGTACATTTGAATGTTGTGCCGCGTAGCACTAGGAACACAAATAGTGGAATAGAGAATTAACTCTGAAGTGTAAATTAAAGTGCTACTTAAACCCATGAATAACCCACTGGGCGTTAGCCCTAGTAAAGGGAAACAGGGAACCACACGAGGCAAAGAAAAAATCTTTTGACCTCGGTGGGAATCGAACCCACGACCTCCGGATTAGATCTACCGTTACTCTGCCGACTGAGCTACAAGGTAGCACAGAGAAAGTCGGGGACGATTTTAGATGGTGAATCGCGGCAAAGAGAAAGTAAGGGTACATATGAATGTTGTGCCGCGTAGCACTAGGAACACAAATAGTGGAATAGAGAATTAACTCTGAAGTGTAAATTAAAGTGCTACTTAAACCCATGAATAACCCACTGGCCGTTAGCCCTAGTAAAGGGAAACAGGGAACCACACGAGGCAAAGAAAAAATCTTTTGACCTCGGTGGGAATCGAACCCACGACCTCCGGATTAGATCTACCGTTACTCTGCCGACTGAGCTACAAGGTCGCACAGAGAAAGTCGGGGACGATTTTAGATGGTGAATCGTGGCAAAGAGAAAGTAAGGGTACATATGAATGTTGTGCCGCGTAGCACTAGGAACACAAATAGTGGAATAGAGAATTAACTCTGAAGTGTAAATTAAAGTGCTACTTAAACCCATGAATAACCCACTGGGCGTTAGCCCTAGTAAAGGGAAACAGGGAACCACACGAGGCAAAGAAAAAATCTTTTGACCTCGGTGGGAATCGAACCCACGACCTCCGGATTAGATCTACCGTTACTCTGCCGACTGAGCTACAAGGTAGCACAGAGAAAGTCGGGGACGATTTTAGATGGTGAATCGCGGCAAAGAGAAAGTAAGTGTACATATGAATGTTGTGCCGCGTAGCACTAGGAACACAAATAGTGGAATAGAGAATTAACTCTGAAGTGTAAATTAAAGTGCTACTTAAACCCATGAATAACCCACTGGGCGTTAGCCCTAGTAAAGGGAAACAGGGAACCACACGAGGCAAAGAAAAAATCTTTTGAGCTCGGTGGGAATCGAACCCACGACCTCCGGATTAGATCTACCGTTACTCTGCCGACTGAGCTACAAGGTCGCACAGAGAAAGTCGGGGACGATTTTAGATGGTGAATCGCGGCAAAGAGAAGCTCAGTCGGCAGAGTAACGGTAGATCTAATCCGGAGGTCGTGGGTTCGATTCCCACCGAGGTCAAAAGATTTTTTCTTTGCCTCGTGTGGTTCCCTGTTTCCCTTTACTAGGGCTAACGCCCAGTGGGTTATTCATGGGTTTAAGTAGCACTTTAATTTACACTTCAGAGTTAATTCTCTATTCCACTATTTGTGTTCCTAGTGCTACGCGGCACAACATTCATATGTACCCTTACTTTCTCTTTGCCGCGATTCACCATCTAAAATGGTCCCCGACTTTCTCTGTGCTACCTTGTAGCTCAGTCGGCAGAGTAACGGTAGATCTAATCCGGAGGTCGTGGGTTCGATTCCCACCGAGCTCAAAAGATTTTTTCTTTGCCTCGTGTGGTTCCCTGTTTCCCTTTACTAGGGCTAACGCCCAGTGGGTTATTCATGGGTTTAAGTAGCACTTTAATTTACACTTCAGAGTTAATTCTCTATTCCACTATTTGTGTTCCTAGTGCTACGCGGCACAACATTCATATGTACCCTTACTTTCAACTATATGCCAAGCAAAACAATAAAAGTCACAACATTACAAATTCAGAAGCAACCAGAAAAATTGTGTTGCTGCCATTGAACGAATCGAGGGGGCAAAACTCCCACACAAATAGTAAACTTTAGTAAACACAGGCCCTCCAGTTGACTGAATCAGGGCAGAGCTTATCGCAGTCAACAAGCACATTTATTTTACGTTTTATTGGGGCTGGTCTGTTTAGAGCTGACAAGTATCTGATAAGCTATTATATTAGACTTTTTTTGCTCTTAAAAAAACATCAGTAAAAATGTCATGATTTCCTTTTAGAGGGATGTGGGCGGAGAAATTATAAATTATAAATTCACCTTTAGAAATTCAGAAAAGGATAGGAATTTGTTTCGATTATCATCAAATGCTCAACCTTTTAAATTCCTTTAGCAGACCACGATTTGTAATAGATTGGCTTCTTCCCGATATTGATAAGAGAATTGTAAAAAAGATTTAGTGTGCGAATTTTAAGCTACCATCAAAACTGATTTCTGACCTGATATTTGCAATAATTCAGCCGTAAAAGGGTCCGTCGCATTAATATTTTTAAACATGCCATTTCTATTGAGGTTGTTTTTGAAGAAATCTACTCCACCAAATTCTTGTAATTGAGAATCAAATAGCAACTGCCATTCTCCGTTATTATCCCTGTCTAAATAAGTTCCCACCCAGGATAATCTAAATGCTTTGTTTAAGGAGTTTAGATCGATCACCTTTAAACCTCCATTTTATCGTCACTAATCATGATATTTCGTTTAATTTTGTCCACCCTTTCCGTCCCAAAGGAATTTGAAACTTTTTTTAAATCTTCTCCAGCACCTGTTGATTGGTTGGTAAGGGGGAGAGAATATAAATAAGTTGTGAAGTAATTAGGCTCTTAAGCGCCGGCTAAACGGGAAATGTTTGGTGACTAAACATCATCAAACATTATCTGATGACCAAACATTAATTTTACCATTTGGCCACCTTGTTTGGTCTTGTTTGATCGTGTTTGAAAACCGTTTGGTCAGGCCTTCAAACATCAACATGTTTGGACACCAAACAATGTTTGTTCACCAAACATTTCCCGTTTGGCCAGGGTCTTAAGCACACAAAAATGTTTCCTAAAAGGCTTAAAGTGCTACTACGATCAAAAAATCACTCGTCTTTTTTCTTCCAATTTCGAAAGTGAGTTTGCTTAACACTCGACTCGCGAAATTCGAGCTTTAATTTCAAGCAGAAGACTGTTTACTTTGAGTACAACTTTTTAATTTAATGGTCCGCCATTACTCACGTTCATAACTGACCGATAAGGCCTCAGAGAGCTGGATCCAGGATAAAATGACGTCATTTACTCACTGGTATAAAAATGCAGCTTATTAAGTATGCAAAACACGAGTTTTAGAGTCTAAAAGCTCAAAATTCCCATGCTGCATACTAAATCTGCATTCTTACGCTTGTGAACTTTCTACGTCATTGTGTCCTCGATCAAGTTCTCTCAAGATTTTGAAGTTAGTTATGGCGGACACTAAATAGAAATATTTCAGTCAAAATAAAATAGTGACTTCTCCAAATTAAAGCTTGAAATTTTGCGAGTCGGTTGTTAAGCAAACACACTTTCGAAATTTGAAGAAAAAAGACGAGTGATTTTTTGATCGTAGTAGCACTTTAACCGACGGTATTCCCAGCCACTTAAACAATTCAGAATCTTTTGAGTTGGTACCTTTTTTTTAATACCTCTTCACTCAATGTGGAGACCGAACACAACATTAAAACAGTTAGCACAACAATTCAGATTTCAGCATTACGGGAAATCAAAATACGAGAAGAAAGATGGAAAATGTTATTTGAACGGAAAAAGTTTGTCTTTTGTGTGTAGGTTAGTAAAATGCCCGATCCCATAACAATAAGTTAACAACCAGGGGAGACAAAGTAATACTGCCGCTGTACATCTAACTCTGTTTCAACAATATGCCATAAACCAGAGCTTCTTAAGTAAAATCCAATAAGGTATAAGAATCATTTTGCTAGAGTGACACTAATATATTAATTTAACTTACACTATCTCATCATTAATTCAGTCGCGACAATTATAATTTAAATTTCAAAGCAGCATCGAGTACATACTCTATCTGAGTTTTAAATCATTGACCATCCAAAGAGAATTGGAGGAACTGTGACAAGTTTTTGTTATTGGTGCGTTATTCGGCTGCGAGTGATTCTGCGTTTAAATTATACTTAACGTGACTGAGATTCAACATTTAACTTCGGTCTGATGGCCGGTCAGTTATATCTTAGTGAAAGGGCCCACTTCTATGAGAACACTCGGTCGGAGACTCAATACGGACATCTCCATGCAGTCGGGCTGCCTTTAAATTGCTCCAACTCAGGTAGTCACCTTCTTTATGGTAAAAGCAACCTTCGGACATGCGCTCAATTTCCTCGGGCGAAAGTACAGAGCTCCACAAATTTACACCAAAAATTTCGCCAGAAAAGCTCTGGTCCTCGTCAAATCCACCTCCAAACTCATCTTGATCTTGACCAAGGATCAAAATTCCGCCGCTTTTGATCACGTGATGTGTCTTGAAATTAACAGCGCTTTTCTTAAGTTTGCCGTTGGCGTAGCCATTCCACGTGCCAGCGGTATTTTCCCATGTCGCGCATATGTGATGCCATTGACCATCATTGGAAGTTACCAATAAGCGCCTGTGAAAATAATATGCTTCATATACGAAATGGAACAATAGAAAGAAAAATAAATTTTACCCTCCATTCCATACATGAACGTTAATTAACAAAAAAAAAGACCCCTTATTGACATTCCTGGTGTCCCATAAAATATCCGTTTCGACGAATTTTCATCGACAGCGTGAACCAGCGATGTGTAGTAAAACCCGGGGTAGGTCATCGATAAAATGGGTTACGGTTCCTAGATCGATAAGTTGGTCAAATTCGTGAAAACTAATTTCATTATATCGCCTATTCTTCATTAAAAGAGGTCTCCATTTCCTTAACTGCAAACGATTTTTACCAGGTTTTTATGTTTCTGATGTCCATCTACCTTGTAGCTACGAAACTCTGAACCGAGAGAAAACAAACTTTATTTAGAGGGGGATATGCTTTTAGTTCACAAATATATTAAACTGTGTCACCTGTCAAATCTACGACCTCCCATTACTAGTAATGGGAAGGTCATAGGTGTGACTCCTGAATTGTGAAAAATCGGATTTCTTTTTTTCGAGGAATAATAGAGTTTTCATTTCATTCTCAATACTTACAGCTTCTTGCCACCGACCATGAACAACGAGTGGTCCTCTGTTGAGTAATCGATTACCAACAGTTCATTGTCCTCATCGGGCAATGAGTAGCTAAACAGGGTTCCGCCATCAGAGTTGATGCCAATTTTTATCCACTGGCAAAGAGTAAACGCGCTAAGTGATGGAGCTGAACTTGAGAGATTAAGGCTGACGTAGTCCTCGACGACTCCGCTTGAAAAGGAAAACTGAAAATTTCTTCTGTCTGTTTCTGAAAAATTAAAGAGTCGATAGTGTTTCCCCAAGCAAGAAAATCAAATTGCTTCAAATAAATGGCTGTTGTTACCTGTTTATAGCCAGTTGATATCCAAACCCACTTTCATTTAATTGTCTTAGCATTCCAAAAGAGACACACAAAAGGAAACAAAATAGGGCACATGTTGGGCATTGTATTTTTATTTTGACAAAAACGTTAATAGAACAATTTTAACTATCATAGTTCTGGGATCTACAAATTGTATTAGACTAATATATAGATTTAGCCAAGCCTAAAAGCAGACAACCCTGATAGTTTGAATAGGTAATCGCATGGGGCTGAGTAAAATTAAGGATTAATAGCGGAGCTCATGGTTAAGAAATATGTGTTATTCACCGGCTGGAAGATCCGTATAGGAAAAAAACTGTGCCCGAGGTCTTAAGTACGGCCTAAATATAAAAATACAAACAGTGATATTTCATAGCAAGCACAGAGAGATAAATTAAACAAACTAAACAATGATCTTTGAAAAATTCACGCAAATGTATTTATTGCTTTGTCTTGTTGACAATGAAATCACACTTTCAAATTCGGTTTTAACGAAAGTTCGCCGTAAAACACGAGGAATACCTTTAGTGAAAAATTCTTAAGCTTAAACATCTCAGTCTCTTCCTTCATATCTTATTATTTCAAGTATTAATCTTCGTTATTCTTCAAAAGAACTTCACAAATCAATACTAGAATAAGAAAACTACGCAAGAAAAACACGTTGACATTAGTTCATGCAAACTGCACAGCGTTGCGAGGTGTTTGTTTGACCATTTTCTGGCTACGAATCATATTTTCTTTAATGAAACAAAATGGAACGAGATTATAAAATAGAACTAAAATAACGGATGTCAACCGAGAAAAACCGAAGAAAAACAACAACTCGAAAAACAGCAAACCAGCTCAGTGTTGTCAACAAAATCAAGTAAATACTCGCCTTTTTGAGAAATAACCAGGGCTTTTACTCCATTGCCGATATTTTCCTTTCGCTTTGCAAAGTTTTGTAGGCGAAAAGTTGTATTTTAAGAGGAAAAATCCAACGTTTCGTTACGCTGTAGTAAAATAATTTTACTTCAAGATTTCCCGCCAATTTCGGACCGGGCAAGCCGGTCCGGATGGAAAAAAGCTGGGCCAGCTAAGAGCGCATTATTAGCCAATCAGACTCAAGGATTTATGAATCCGGCCCCCTGAGATGCTTCAGAAAAAATGAAAATATGGTTTCCCATCTACTCGAGAAAATTTGGTTTTGTCCCATCTCCATGTACGCCCGTATGTCCCCTCCTTCATGTGTGCGATCTGAAATGTCGGCCATACTCCAACTGACAGGTTAGTTTACAGCGCACATCTTTGATATTGGACATCCATGTTATGGCCAATTGACACCTGTCAAAAGAAGGTATCCGCTGACCAGTATTATGTGACCAAATTGCGGGCTCAAGTTAAGACCTCATCGAGGTCAGCTGTTTTTTTTAAGTTGACCGCTGACCAGGTACTGGTTTTCGATTGTATCGCAGGCTCAAGCCAGGTGTAGGACACCCAAACCAAAACGAGACTTAATTTTTCGCGCGCTTTCTGCGGCTTGAGATTTGACAGTCAGTTGGTTTCTTCATTTTGAGCAAAACAACTTTCTCTTCTTCGAAGCTCAGCTTCTGTGTTATAAGGCATAAAGAGGCGTAAAAGGCACAAAAATCGAGAACTACTTAAAAGGTGGAAGGAAAGTGAATTTTCAACTGATAAAATGGAAGAGCAAAAGGTTTTTCTCAGGAAATTCTTAAATTTTTTATCCACTTGTGTGGAGCCCGGATTGTGTGGTTGAAAAGCAAAATGATTTAACGCTTCAAGGGCTTGTTTACTTTACCGCGGCATCTTCCAGCTCACCAAGAAAGTTCACTTACCAACCCACCGGCGTATAGAGCAAAAATCCCAGATTAAATACCTGGGTGTTTTTATTGATGAACACCTAAAATGAGATGTTCAGCTCCAACACATTAACAACAAACTGACAAAAAACGTTGGAATTTTATTCAAGCTCAGACATTATATGCCTATAAATGCACTCAAACAATTGTATTATACTCTTATATTTCCATATCTAAACTATGGGTTAATGAGCTGGGGAACTGCATGCCAAACCAAATTAAATAAAATCAAAGTAAGTCAAAATAATAACCATCGGTGCATCTTCTTCGCAAACAAAAGAGAAAGTCCTGCACCATACTTTACATTATTAGAAATCTTAAAATTAGAGAACATTTTTGAATTAAAAATTACCTCCCTTGTGTATAAAATTCAATTTCACGAAAATGAAACACCTCCTGCTTTCTATGATTTGGTTCAACTCGGTTCTCCAGTTCATAATTATAATATTAGATATGCCACTAATCAGAACCTATACAGGCCACCTTCTAGATCTAATTATGTCCTTGCAAGGTTCAGAGTAGTGACATCACATATCTGGGAGGTGATACCCATTGAAGTTAAGTGTCTACCCCTAAGTACTTTCAAAAAACAATGCAAACTTCTGTTACTAGCTGACTGTCAGTGAATCAATTTCAATTATTATCTAGCTCTATTAATTACTTTATCTATTTATTTATTTATTTATTTTATCTATTTATCTGCCTTAATTAGTGATTACCTAATAATATACTTTCTGTAAATAACCGCCCTTCACTAGTAACTGCACTGTGGTAGTGGCCAACTCGAAAGCTCTGCTCCTTTGGCTCTGCTACGCACTATTCCAAATTAATGCCTAATGTAGATGTAAGCTAGCTTTGTTTCTTTTTTACTTTTTTTTTACTATTCTTGTACCCTAATATCATGTTTGAATAAGTGTGAATAAACTGAACTTGAACTTGAACTTAATCGGAGCAACAAGTAGCTCAAACTTGGTGGAAGAAGTTCTTTCTTTGGACAAACCGTTTGCTATTTTTGTATATGCGTGTTTTTACTACAGTGGATCGATGCGTATGTTCAAGTGGTGGAAAGCTCGACAATACAGGTAATTTAAATAAATTGAAGCTAGCGCTTAGCATTTGGTTTAATGGTTGTTACTGTTGTTCAGGAATGAAACTTGTATTTTGTCTCGACTGGATATAAATAACAATCTACTCGTTTTGGACACAAAGAAGTAGCTAGTCGAATTGTTTGTTTGTTGTTTGCAAGCGAACGAGTGGTTTTCCTCCGCTTGGCTGAATGTACATGTTTTTCGACGTCTGTGTTTCTATAGTGTTAAGAACTGAAAGAAACGTTACTAACACCTAATCACTGGCAATGAGTCCTCGTAAAATTAAGGATTAGTATCACTTATGTTTTGCGCGACGAGGGCAATTTCAGCAACTTTCTGAAAACTGACACAAGTGATATTTACTCGGCTCCATGCGATTACCTCTCCAAACTATCAGGATTGTTTTCCTTTTCCTCTTTTCTACGACATTTAAGCTTATGTCCAAGCTTACAGGCTGACGTTCGATCTCACCCTAGAGAAGAAACCGCTATGAGACTATGTGATATGTGCGGTATATAAATCCATTACCATTACCATTCCCATTACCATTAATGTCCTACGAAATATGTTTGTCCCGAATAAAAGATCAAACATTTTCATCCATTATCGTGTTTGCCGAGCATAACGTTTGGTGGCTAAACGCAAAACAATGTTTGACCAAACACGGGACCAAGTGAGTCCAAAAAATAATTTTTTGCGTCTTATTGCTGAAATGTTTGATGTTACGTTGCTCATATGGTTGCTTTTTACCGTTTGTGCACGATTTGTTTGTTGGAGTGGCTAAACGATCAAACATTTGTTCATAATGCGAAATTTTGGATAAACATTTCTGAGTTTAGATCAAACATGGAAAGCCATTTAATGCACTGTTGTGAGAGGTGGGTAAACCGTCAAACATGCTCGTCCAACGATGTTGGATGAAAATATTAATATTTGATCGTTCTTTGATTGATAAATTTGTTTTCGAACAAACACACGCGTCGACTGTATTGTTTTCTTGTAATGTTTTGAGGTTTTTGAACCACAGTCGACAATTCCTGTTGACTGCTCTAAACATAAAATGTTGGCCCAAGGAAAGCCATGCGGTGTTGTTCAATGCCAGTAAAAAAAAAAAATAAATAATCGTGGAGCTCCGCTTTTAGGCTTGGCTAAATCTATATATTATCAATTGTATTTTCAGAAATTTACTGAAATTGCCCTCGTCGCGAAAACCATAACTGATACTTTACGTGGACTCATTGCGATTACGTGTTAATAACATAAGAGCAAACGTTTTTATTCAGTTCTTAACACTATAGAAACACAGACGTCGAAAAACATGTGCAGTCAGCCAAGCGGAGGAAACCCACTCGTTCGCTTGCAAGCAAAACATCCAACAAACAATTCGACTAGCTACTTCTTTGTGTCCAAAACGAGTAGATTGTTATTTATATCCAGTCGTGACAAAAATACAAGTTTCATTCTTGAACAAAAGTAACAAAGACTAAACCAAATGCTAAGCTTTAATTTCTTTAAGTTACCTGTGTTGTCCGGAGCTTTCTACCACTTGAAAATACGGGGTCCGGATAATCTGCGAGCCAGCGAGCCATGCGAGTCATGCGGGCCATTGGAAAATATATACATAGAAATAATTCGTTTTGTAATTGGTTTTACTTCTGGAAATGTCTTGCAGAATTATGTTGGATACATAAGAGTCTGGGTCGAGGGAGAGCGACAAAGTTTGGCTTTCTCTCCCCTCCCTGATAGTCTTTCTCTCCTGCTTTGTTTTGCGAATGGTTGAGCGTGCTCGTGGCCGGGTCGAAAAATCTTCAATCCTTTTGACAGTGAGTCCCTCCTTGACTCCTGAACAAAGACGTAGTATTGAACTGAGCTAGACTAAGCTTTGAACTGCAGCTTGTACTTCTTGTTTTTACACTTTTACATAATTATTATTATTACTGATTATAGTTGCGTTGTGAGTGCAGACAGTTATGAATATTCTTTTTTTTTAATATCCTTGATGTCAGAGTATTTTCATAATAGGCACTCGAACGTAACTCCAGGATCTGAGAAAGTAGCGATGAAGTTGAAACAGCCCATGTACGTTGCTGCCGTCCGCGTTGTCAAAAGTGTATGTTTGAGTTTGATTGGGCTTGACGTTTTCATAATTTTGTATTCGGTGTTCTCTTAAGAGATTATTATATTGTTATTAGTGAGATTAAGGAGATTAAGTTTCGCGTTTATGGTTAACGCCAGACGGAAAACGTTAAGCCGCTGTTTGTTTTAAAACGCGAACTCACTTCTCTCTTTTTCGTGTTTGCTCGAATAGCTCTGGCTGACTGGGTGGAGATAAGCTTAAACCAAAAAAGTTTCATCGTTTTTCATCAAAGAGAAAATTTCAGCCTGGCGTTTGCCGTTTGCCGTAAACGCAATGCTTAATCTCTCTGTTGTTATATCCAACCTTTTAAATACTGGTATCAAAATCTAAATTCTCTTTTGTTGCCCATCCTAGTTGACCATGTCATTTCACTGTGGCCCCTCTGCCACGTAGACAACCTTGCCTAAGATTATTTTCCTAACATTTCCGCCGAAACCCATACGTAAAATTTTATCAGTGACATATTACGTGATCACGGTGTTGCAACGCCCCCACCCACCCACCCCAACGCCATTTCTGTCGAAGTTTGGACGTCTTGCGATGTTCTCTTTGTTGCGGTTACGCCTTTCGTTGACACGGTACCTGTCCATGTCGGTTTCATTGGTCGTGTAAACGGTCACGATTTTGGTGCGAGCATGGCTGGCTTGAGACGAGTAAACTGATCTAACTATAGTTAAAAAAAGGCCTATAAAGGTTCCGTGTAAACACTTCGAAACCGCGTCGTTTTCGATGGGGTTTCAATGCCATGAAAGCGTGTCAATTTGAAACTGCGACAACGAAACAGTTTCATTTTGTGAAGGAAACTTGCAAGTATTCTGTTATGTCTTCACAATGGGACTGGAACTCTTCGCCCTACGACTTTTTCACGATTTTTACGATTTTTTCAGATGGCTCGCATGGTTCGCATGACTCGCTGCTATGACTCGCATGACTCGCAAGGCTCGCTGGCTCGCACTGTATCCTACCTCGAAAATACGCATCGATCCACTGTAGTAAAAACACGCATCTACAAAAATAGCACACGCTTTGTCCAAAGAAAGAACTTCTTCCACCAAGTTGAGCTACTCCTTCCCCCCATTAATGCAGGTAAATTGTTAAGTGAACTTTCTTGGTGAGCTGGTGAGCTGCAAGTTGCCGTGGTAAAGTGAACAAGCCCTTGAAGCGTTAATTCATTTTGTTTTTCAACCTCACAATCCGGGCGCCATACAAGTGGATCGAAAAATTTAAGAATTTCCTGAGGAAAATATTTTGCTCTTCCATTTTATCAGTTGAAAATTCACCTTCCGGAGTATCTTTTAAGTAGTTCTTGATTTGTATGCCTTTTATGCGAATGAAAAGACAGAACTTCGAAGAAAATGAACTTGTTTAGCTGAAAATTAAGAAACCAACTGAATGTGAAATCTCGAGCAGCCGGAGGCGCGCGAAAACTTAAGCCTTGTTTGGTTTCGGTGTTCCACATCTGGCTTGAGCCTGCGATGCGATCCAGTACCTGGTCAGCGGTCAACTAAAAAAAAACAGCTGTACTCGATGAGGTCTTAACCTGAGCCTGTGATATGCTCACGTAATACTGGTCAGTGGATACCTTGTTTTGACAGGTGTCAATTGGCTATAACATGGACGTCCAATATCAAAGATGTACGCTGTAAACTAGCTTGTCAGCTGGAGCATGGCCGCCATGTTGTTGTTGTTGTTATTACTATTATTATTATTATTATTATTATTATTATTATTATTATGATGATGATGATGATGATAATGATGATGATGATGATGATGATGATGATACAAAAAACGCGGGTTACAACACACAATTTATGGGACATTTCACATCGCATACATGGAATGGCGGACGTGCAGTCGTACGTACGTAGGTACGACTTACTTACGGTGACCAAAACCAAAATTCTCGAATAGATGGGTTACCATATTTTCTTAACCATGGTGCTCCGCTAAAACATCCTGGCCTCGGTTCCTAGAAAGCCGATTAAACTATCCTCCGATTAAGTGTTAATTCAAGATTAAATTTCTTAATCCCGGGATAAGAAATCAGGGAATAAAAAGGTGTTCCTCAAAAAGAAAATTATCCTTCGATTAACTATCCCTCATTTAAACAAGCAAACGGGCGCGAAATTGCGAAGCGAAGAGCCGAAGATGTGTAGTTGTTCTCTGACTGAAGGAACGGCTCCACAAATTGTATTGATCAAACCTTATTTTTGTCATAGTTTAAGAAAAAAAGGTACATTAAAAAACTCTTATTAAAAGGAAACGGAATGCAAATAACGATTCAGTGCAATTCAGTGTTGCCGTTCAAGGAAAATCAGAACAGTCCGTAAGCTTATAAAGCAAAAGCGAGAAAATAACTTGTAGGCCTAACTGGCTGGAATGGGTGAGTTAAACTCTTCTTGATTATTTCATTGTTCACTGTTCTAGCCCGAAAGTATTGGTTTAATCTATATATTAAAGCTGTAAATTTCGAAACAGTGTTGTTAAATTGGTTGAATGCACACAGAGATAAAGTAAATTTCTGTTTTTGAAATCAATAAGGTGACGTTCAGTTTAGAGAAATGCCTTTTCCTTTTGTCTTCGTTCTTAAATGCAGTTTGTTGCAAGGAATTTATTATATTTAAAAAAATCTGGATTCCTCAAACGGGCGAAAAGCTGTGTCCAAGCCTAAAGAAAAGCGTATGAGGCTTAGGCACTTACACAATCGCAAGTGAAAAAAATATTTTGGTCGTTTCGTGTTTTTTTTTTCTCTTGCGTTCAGCTAGATTAAAAGTTTTACTGATGAAGCTTATGCTTATTTTCTGCTGCTATTTTTCTTTAATTTCTTACCCTTTAAAAGAGTTCGTTGACGATGTTGTTTGGATTGTTTAAGCTTCCGAATAACTAATCAATTTTGAGTATACGAAAAAATGTAACTTAAGATTTTGGGAGTTTGCGGGCCTCGGGTTCGCGATCGTTCATTGCAGATGACTGTTTTTGCTACCGAAAATTCGATTTACTGACGGCTCTCCTGAATTTGGGTAGACTGAGAATTCTCGGTCGTTATTTGTGTCATTTGTGGTAGAAGTTGTTTTCCCTCATTTCCTGCTCCAAACTCACAAACCGTTTTTACCGCCATTTTGCCACCTCACTAGGTGTGTTAAATTTAACCGTTAGTTTATTCTTAGGATAATTCTAATCGTGTTTTGTGGAACAGAATCTAACCGAAGGATAAATAAATCTTATTCCTTGATCAGCGAGATTTATCCGTCGATTAGAGCTAATCGGCTTTCCAGGAACCGGGGCCTGGTTAAAACAATAACATTACCTAGCATCCGCCTACATCACCCGATCGAGCGACTTAGATAGAACTGCTGGTGGCTTGCAGTAAGCTTCCACATGCAATTTAGCAGAAGTGATTAAACTGACCACAGGGTTCGGTTGATGGCTTGGGTAGTATAATGAGTAGGGTAAGGATGACAACTATAAAAAGGCATTGTATGGCGGGGTCATTTTGCGATGGAGGAAATTCTGGTTTTGGTTATGACGTCGCCCTACGCTCTTTGTCTGTATGTTCCTAAGCGATTGATATACAAAACACTGGAGGACTATTAAATCAATAAAAAAGAACTTTTCATGCTTGTCGAACTGGACCATGAAGGGCTGAAATTTGCCGTCTCTGATCTCACTCCTTTGCAATCAACTATTACTAGAGATAATGAATATGGGAATCATGAGTCTAAACCTTGCTCGTATCTAGCGCGCATAAAACTTGAATGCTTTTCAATACATGTTCGTCCCGACCTGAAGCGAAGAAGACCACTCCGACTCGCTTTCGCGATATAACATTGAATCAATAAATTTCTCAATTATTTCTCAACAAGTAACGAAACCATTTCGAACCACCTTAAAAGTTCATTTTCACCCTGGATACATCGCGCGCCGCGACCGTTAATTCTTGAATTTCGTGTAACACAGCCCTTGTTTTATCGTATCATGAACATATTTCCAAATCGATGATCGTAATGTGTTTTCTGTCAATTATTCTTAATTTTTCTTTTATTTTTTATGGAACGCTTTGTATATATTTTTGAACTTTGGCCGATTTAAAATGACCAGAAGAGTCAACATAGTAACGGGCACTTCGCAGCGTTGTTTTATGATAATTGTTTTACGCGTTTGATGATAATACCTTAAGGTCAGTTTGTGTAATGGGTCCTGAGGCTTTGTTCCGCTCTTCAGTGTTTTTAATACGACTTTTCTATACGTCTCTTTATCGAATGCGAGTTTCATGCCCCATCAGCTTTGCAACTTGCCCCGAACTGCATGATAATCTTTCTTTTTCGCTGTGATCTCTGCTCTATGATGAGGACCACACTGCTGTTGCTTTGTTGTCCCCCATTGTTTAATGTGGACCTCAACTTTTTCCTCCTTTTGTCAAGCCGCATGGTTAACGACTGTAGTTTCAATTCAGCATACATCGAAAGGGCAGGGTAGTTGAATGAGAACGTTTGAGTACTTTTCTAATCATTACCGCAATAAATGAAAATTTTCTATATAGTGAACATTTTGCCACTATCCTCTGCACATTATCAGCGATTTTTATCAATGAATGATCGTTAAATACTTTCCTCTTTTAATTTTAAGCCATTCTAAAGATTGTTCTCGGCTTCAATGCAGAATATGTGAGTTGAACTCGCCCTTCGGCCAGGTAAAACATAAAAATAGTTGACTAATCAGAGAAATCATTTGCCAACAGCGCAATTTCGAAACAGGGTTGAAAATGGTCTGACATTAACTTCAATGGGTTATCGGGTGTTTGATTTCTCCATCCTCTCGTTATTTTTTCATCTAAGTGACTAAATGCGCTCACTAAAAACAAAACACCTCTCTTCCTACCTGCTGAACAACCGTACATCTTTGTTTCGCTCTCAATTTCTGCAGCTATTCTATCAACTAGTGCCTTAACTTTCTCTTGCTCTTTCTTCATCTCGTCCCTTTTGTTGTTAATTTCATCACTGATTTTCTTTTCCTCTGGAGAAGCTATAAAAAATAAATAAATAAATAAATAAATAAATAAAATAAAAAAATATTTTTTCAGTACCAACATTTTAATGTAACAAGGTGAGGATATTTTATTTGCCTTTAGAGCTATTAATTTCAATGACTTCTTACTCAACTAACCAGTATAGTTCAAATAGTAATGATCGTACGGGTCCGCAAATGATCCCAGGACCGCAAATGATCCCGGACCGCAAATGATCCCCAAACTGGACCACAAATGATCCCGGACCGCAAATGATCCCCGTATGGCACCATGTTGGACCGCAAATGATCCCGAACAAAAAATAAGGAATGGCATGGATAGTGAAATGGTATGGATAGGGAATTGGCATGAATTGCGATTATTTTAATCAAAGCCTTAAATCGGGGCTCACAACTATCATCATCTGATTAATTTTAAAAAGGTAAACGTGGTCACACAATTTGTGCGACTGATGTGAAGCAGTCAATCAGTGTTATAACACCAGGATCCAAACCTATCTCGTTTTTCGTTCCGTCTTTAGAGATCTTTGTGTTTGTTCTTATCTTTAGTAACTCCAAGAACGTATTTTCCGAACGCGTGGGAGTCACAGCTCACACGACGGTGACAAGTTTCGGATGATCTTTGACCCCTGCTCCGATTTCAACCACATCACCGCGTTTCTCGCCTGCCACAGGCCAGTCGGCTGATCCCATGAATGTGAGAAAGAAACACTTCTAGTATTCTGGGTACAATTTTAAATGAGAGTGCTCAGTGAACAAAAGACTTTTATTTCAGAAGATAACGAAATCAAGTGCGGAATTTTTCAGATATTTCTTTACGGGTATGTGTGTATTTTCAGTTAATTCTCCGTTGCATTTGTGATTATACAATTGAATTATACTAGCCAGGGACCAGGCTCCGCATTGGGGTTAAGGAGCGAAAAGAAGGAACCTGGCAAAAAAAAAAATCGGCGAGCGAAGCTCGCCGATTTTTTTCGCCACGATCCTTCTTATCCCACTGCGGAGCCTGTTTCCAGGCCAATTTATACATGCTCGATTTTCACTGAAATCGGGCACGTGCACCGAAGCGTTGATCATATACCCGACAGAAATGAAATCTGATTAAGCATGTTCTCGAACGTCCTGGGATGTACAACACAATAAACAGAAGACATGAAGCGAAATTCGCAGTTCACGATCACAATAAGTGTCTTTGCAAAATCAATTACTGTCAGGAGCCCATGAATAGGAGCCTCCATATGCACTGTTTCCTTGAGTCAACGTTTGCGCGCATCTTTTTATTTTTAGAACGGCTTTTTCTGCAGGAGGCTCCAATTTACTGGCAAAATCTGTTCCAGTAAATTCCGCACACAAGCATCCGTAAAAAAATTGTGGCCAAAGGTGGGGAGTGCGTTGTCCCGATCCTTTTCTTGGGCATTCTAAACAGTGCGTGCGAATTTAGAAACCCGCAGCGTTCTAAAAATAGAAAAGATACGCGCAAAGGTTGACTCAAAGGGCTTTTATGGGAGAGTGAAGCTCCTATTCATGGGCTCCTGTTACTGTACTATGCAGCCGGCGTCCCGAAATCAACACACAGACAGAACGTCACGCAAGATCACAGATTTTCCACTAAAAACGAAATAAATAAATAAATAAATAAATAAATAAATAAATAAATAAAATAAAAGGAACTATGGAATAATTCTCATAAAATGAAAAACGTGTTTTTTGTGTGTCTTTTTTTATATCAATCCATGCCATTCCTTATTTTTTGTTCGGGATCATTTGCGGTCCAACGTGGGGATCATTTGCGGTTCGGGATCATTTGCGGTCCATTTTGGGGATCATTTGCGGTCCTGGGATCATTTGCGGACCCGTACAGATCACTGCGCTGTGGAAGTATCTTCAATCTGTAATCCAACAGGATATGCTGCAATTCTCTATGTCTTTCCTGGCATGTCTCGACTCACCTTCAGGTGTTAATGTCAGACATTAAAACCTTTCCCTCCCCTCCCCTCCTTTGTTCTACTTTTTATGATAAAATTAAAGTACAATTTTAAGTTTCTTTCTGGTTTCATAGTAAGATTTCAATGTTATCAATATTTACCTGCATGTTTTCCACATTGGTTTGCTATGACCACCACTGTGCAAATGATGACGAGGAGAAACAAGCCCGGTTTTACAACAGACATCTTGACTCTGTCGCTTAAGAAAGCCCCAAATTGTAGGTTTACAGTTCTAAAAAATGAGTTTTTATTTTCTTTATCCAATAACTATTATACCTAGATGTTAGTGCCAAATATTGTATACTTTTCCATAATTTCGTCCTTTTCTTAAATAAAGCATGTAGTCGTATCTTTTGTTTAGTTGTGGTTTAGATGAACGGATATGTTTTAGCCACGTACGCCAAGAGTGAGTTATTCAACAAAGAAATTTATTATCCTTTTTCATGGTATTACGTGCTTAGGAGACTTTTCAGTTCTAGTTAGCGTGGCTTAAGAATCAACGTTTTTCTCTACTTTGGGAATTCCCCATATGGACACAAAAGTTTGTAACCTTTTATAGCTTTTGGTGTGTTTTGAATTAGCCTTTAGCTCGTCTAATTTGTAGCTTTATTTCGTTACTTCTTAGTTTTCGAAACTACCGTAAAAGCTCTATTAAGTACCCGGGGGGCTTATTTAATTTCAGGCGTTATTAACGGGAGCCTTATTTGAGAGGGGGGGCTTAATAGAGAGGGGGTGGGGCGTATTTCAAATTTGAAGCACGCTGTTTTCGTTTAAAAACAGTCTTTGTACAAAACTCAAAACTGCAGTGTAAATTTGATTAAAAACAAGCCAACTGGGCCTCATAAAGTGGATTTCGTAAGAGGGAATAGGAGGGACTAATTACAAAATCTCATGTCCCAAAAGGGAGGGGGCTTATTAGAGAGAGGGGGGGGGGGGGGGGGCTTATTACAAAAACCGATTTCCAAACGGGGGGGGGGGGGGGCTTATTAGAGAGGGGGTTAATAGAGACGGGGGACTTCATTTCGCTTCGCTACGAAACCTTTCACGTTTTTTTTTGCTTAATCACTTCGTTACTCAATACACGCTGCGCGTGGAGATCGAGCACGTGCGCGGGAGAACGAGCGTGACACTGGAGTGAGAAAAAAAAAATGGGAAGAAGCAGGGAGGGGGTGGGGCAAAGGAATCGCCTGCATCACGAACGGGAGAAATGAAGCATTTTGATTGGTTATTAGCCTGTCAATCAAGAAATAAATCAGAAATTTGACAGCTCATGCATAAATCCGACATCAGAAACACGATGAACTGAGAAATCATCCGGATTTGCTGTTCAGGTTACGTTGAATGGTCTTTCGCAAAACGGCAAACATGAGCAAGAGGCCTGCAATTTTATGAACTGGTTTGGGTAAAAGCGCCATATATCATATAAGTTTATTTGTTAGAGTGAATGAAAAATTTTCATAACAATCTGCCTGTATTCTTGTAATCTGTCCACTTCCGAGCTTGATTGAAGATCAAATCATGGAGGCGAAATCCATGGATTTCACCGCGAATTTGTTACCACAAGCTTCCCTTCCCAGATGTAAGAGCGGGAAAATTTCAGAAATCTCGTCCGCGGAATATGCGCTGCAGAAAGAGTTTCAGTGTTGCCGGTTATTTCACCATTATTCGTTGTGGCTAAACTGTACTCGCTGTCGCTAATACTACTTCGCTATCCCTTGCAAAAACTCATTTGCTTTCGCTAAATTCCAATTGCTGTAGCTGATATTCCTTGGCTATAGGGCGTATGCATGTCACGTCATCAACACCATGTTGGTGTACCGGGAACAAACGATTTCTCGTTAGTTTCTTTTGTTATTGTCCACCAACATGGCCCCCGACCCATTGTCATTCGAATCTCTGGAGACTGGTTGCATACCCTCTATCGCTAGAAGCCATTCACTTTTGCTAAGACTCATTTGCTGTCGCTAATACTTCACATTGGCCATCGCAAAAATTCGCGCAGTATTTCCTTTTGCAGGTTGTCAAAAGGATTTACCGGAAATTAATAATGATTGGCTCTAATTTGACAACAAGGGAGGGCGCCATTTCTCTGGGTGTTCGGTAAAATGTGTGGGATTGAATGCAGGCGATTCCCTCGCCCCCTGTCCCCTCCCCACTTCTTCCCAATTTTTTTTGCTTGATTGCCCGTTCGCTTGCTCGATCCACCCGCACAGCGTTTGGCAAGGAATGGGCTGCTTCGCAGGCTACGTTTGTACCATTTTTCAACGTCGTGGTGTTACGATTCATATCGCTATACACTGCTAAATAAACGTTATATTGTTATCTTAAGCGCGTTGAGATTATCTGTCTAACGGGAGGATCAGGGATTCACATGGATATCGTCCCGTGATAAACGGGAGCTCAAGTTTTTGACGTAAAAGTTCTGGTCTCACAGTAGAGTTCTTGAACCAGTATCGTAGACATCGTCAGCTTGGTGATCTCACCTGAACAGATCTGTTTCATTGAGTTCCTTTTTGAAAAAGTTAGCAGCTCTGTAAAATTCATCACGAGTTTTGTGCAGTCCGAGCAGTGCTTTATTTGGTGTTGGGTTAAGTTTACTTAATCCTATCTTGCTTGCTATGCTTGCTTTTACAGAACAATAATTAGCCTGTCCGAAGAACCTGGTCTTCAGACAGATCGCGGCTCTAATGAGTTGACAACCAAGTACAAAATTTATTACCTAATTATACCATAAGCACACATGGAAAAGTCAAATTAGAAACTACGTACAATCAAACGTTGTACTGGTTGGCATAAGATCGACAACATTAACATCATTACAGCCCTTAAGTGACACTTTCTAGGCGGAGAATGAATTCAAGTTCATCAACAACAGTCATATAACCTCCACATTTTTATCAAAAATGACAAAACCATAAGTATACAAAATCGAGTGAATTATGTCCAACTTAGCTTATTTTCTTAACTGTCAGAGTCCACAAGAGATATATTATGGTAAGTCATATACACGAGATATATAAATTTAAAACCACGATTTGAATATTGCGTCCCCTGTAAAACTTGCACTGGAGAAGACAGAAGTTTCTGTCGAAACATGTTTGTCACATTTCAAATCATCGTTTTATATCGAAAACTTGTTGTGACGTTCTTCCCGCCCAGACCTTTGAAAATATATACTAATAATATAAATAAAAAACGAAGGCTCCCATACCTCACAAAAAAGGGTCAGTTCTGTGTTTTCGGAAATCACAGTGTTTTTCCTTAACCCGAGTGTGTAGCTCACTGTCGGTGTACCTTAGTGAGGAATAACAGGATCTTGCTTAGTTACTATCGATTACGAAAATAGATGAGTTTTCAACCAGCTTATGTCATCTGATTAAATTAGGTGGTTTGCGTTCAGATTATGGTCCACTCCAAGTGATGTTAAGTATAAAAGAAAGCAACATACAAAATACAAAACTCACAATTGCCAACCCATACCTAAGAATAAAGGTTCAGTTGTGTTTTTCCTTAACACGAGTGTTTAAATGATTCACTGTGTACGTTATTGAGGGGTACAGGATCTTGCTTGATTGCAAAAACTTAAGAAAATGGACGAGTTTTCAACCAGCTGCTGCAAACTGATTACAGATTACGTGATACTCGCTATGATCCATTCCTAGTGGTCTTGAATGTAACTTTCAAGGTGGATAATCAACAACAGTCATAAAATCAACTGAAGAATGATCCTCGCAGTTGTGAACGCAATTTATGCAATTGCGAAAAGAAGCCTGAAAAAAATTCAGGACTTCAACGGGGTTTGAACCCGTGACCTCGCGATTACCGGTGCGATGCTCTAACCAACTGAGCTATGAAGCCACTGACGTTGGGAGCAGGTCAATTGTGGGTTCATATGTTCCCGTGAAAGAAATGAGTGTGAATGACATATGAAATGAATCATATATGAACTGCGGAAATGAAATCAACTGAAGAATGATCCTCGCAGTTGTGAACGCAATTTATGCAATTGCGAAAAGAAGCCTGAAAAAAATTCAGGACTTCAACGGGGTTTGAACCCGTGACCTCGCGATTACCGGTGCGATGCTCTAACCAACTGAGCTATGAAGCCACTGACGTTGGGAGCAGGTCAATTGTGGGTTCATATGTTCCCGTGAAAGAAATGAGTGTAAATGACATATGAAATGAATCATATATGAACTGCGGAAATGAAATCAACTGAAGAATGATCCTCGCAGTTGTGAACGCAATTTATGCAATTGCGAAAAGAAGCCTGAAAAAAATCATATATGATTCATTTCATATGTCATTCACACTCATTTCTTTCACGGGAACATATACATGATTTCATTTCCGCAGTTCATATATGATTCATTTCATATGTCATTCACACAACAGTCATAAAGCCTCCACATTTTAATTTTAAAAGTGTCAGAAATATAAGCATACAAAGTCCTGCATGATTCATCTGCAACTTAGCTTATATTCGTACCTTCCACAGTCCACAAGATGTTAATTATGAAGTCTCATATAAACGGGATATATAATTATTAACGCTGAAAATCTGAAATGTTGCAAACATGTTTCGGCCGAAACTTCTGCCTTCTTCAACGCAAGTGTATGTGTTAAAACGTGTTGTGATCCTCCTGCTGCCCACCTTTAGGAAATATATACTAGTAATAAATGAAATAAAAAGGGAAAGACTTCTTAGACTTTTAACTTGCTTTTCTAAGAAATATACGAGATCATCAAAGGTTTTTTTAAGCAGCTGACCTTCATCTGTTGATGGTACGTATTGTTTGCTGTTTTACGGAACATATATTAGTTATCAAGGTTGGTTTTCAACTCCACATCACGTACGGTTTTTATGTCGCTTTTTTCATGCACTTATTCCATCGAAAAAAGTAAAAGCAAGTTTTGGAGATAAATTGATCAAAGATCAGTGAAAAATCAGGGCTTGAAAGATGATGAAATCTCAGAGGCATACCTGCTGGCGATGAGGGTTGCCAGTGAACCTTATTTAAGGTCCTTTAAATACAATATATTGTTGAATTGTATTTTATACACCAGTGATATCATATAAGAAAGGCTACGTCTCGAACCCTAAATGTTCCTTCTGTCAGGAATCCATACTCGTTTGCTCGATTTGAACAGATCAGAGGTTCTTGATAACATTTTAAACAAGTTTAGTAGTTGAGTTGCCTCCTGTTACGTGATGTTATTATCGGAAACTCGAAGAAGTAGACGGAACTTTTCTCGGTTTTCGTTAGATTTCATAAGTTTAACGGCGGCCATCTTTGTGCCCCTGAAAGGAACACGAACAAGGCGGGCCCAAAGTAATATCCCATTCACACCAATTAAACAACTTTACCTAAACACGATTGAATAAAACCGGCTTTCTTCAAGCGTGCGGGATCTCCCCAGGTAGTAGATACTGTCTAAGGATTTCGCGTCGCGATTTTTGCATCTAATGAAAAATGCTAATCCTAATCCTAATGATAATATTTTTCAGCTTGCACAATTAAAACGTCAAATTTCCGGATAAGGTTTATGTTTGTATTCGAGGAAAAGGTATACTTAGACAACTTTATGTTGGCTGGCCTGGAAAGGTGCATACTTTTTGTGTTTTTAAGAATTCCCTCCCCTTCCCCTTCCCGTTTCTTCCCATGGGGACAAGCAAAGTCATAATTTTGAACCTTAAGAGCAGTTTGCTGTAAGTACCGACTAAGGTATGCAAGATAGAAAAAAGCGATTTTCCCAAACTTTCCCAAAATAAAGGCCAAAGTGAACTAGTTCTAAAATTACATGCTTCCGATCGTTTAGGTTTTTGTTTATATTTTTATGCATTTTTTTTGGATTTTGCGCGTGGCGGCAGCCCAAATCAACGCGGAAATTTGGAATTTTCCGAAACCTCTTGCTTATATATTGAGAGCATTCATGAAAAGATTAACCTAGTAAGTCAAAATATCTTATTTCCTTTGGTTATTAACGGTGTCAAATATATATATATATATATATATATATATATATATATATATATATATATATATTTTTTTTTTTTACAATGTGCGGTACTTACGCTACTAAACAATACAATACTGTGCTTACAAAAACAGTGCTTACTTACAATGTGAGATACTTACGCTACTAACAATACTATACTTTACTTACAAAAACACCACTTACAACAGTTACATTGAGAGATACTTACGCTACTAGCAATGCTTTACTCTGCGCTTTACTTATATATAGAAAAAAAAAACACTTACAATACGAATTACATACGCTATGAATACAAGAAAAAAAGATGGGGAGGGGATATATGGTAAATTTTTTCTCTGCTGATTCACTGGAATTTAGCTTTACATATTTTGAATATTGAAGGCAGGGAAGAAAAAAGAGAATGCCTGGTAGGAAGGAAAGTGTAAAAAGAGCGAGAGACTTCAAACTGGTAAAAAGATTACTAAAGAGAGAAAGGTTCAATTTCTTCCTTATATTGTTTTAAAAAAAGGCTTAAAAGTTTCAATAGTTGGAATATTACCTTTGCTTCTGCAGAGCCAAATGTAGAATCTCGCAAGTAACAGAACAAAATTAATTGCGGCTTTGTTTTTGGAAGTATCGGGCATCAGACCCAAGACGACAAGATTATTAAGAAGATAGTCGTTGGATAAAAGGTTACGATCCTTTAGACAAGCAACGAGGTGTTTCCAGAAAAGTTTTATTTTGCTGCAGAACCAGAAAAGATGCGTGAAATTTTCAGCTTCTTCATGGCAAAATGTACACATAATGTCATCTTTGTATCCCATTTTGACTAGAGATACGTTTGTTGCCAAAGTTTGATGAAGGAATCTAAACTGAAATTCATTCAGTTTGGTGCTTTTCGTACATTTAAAAGCAGTCATGTATGCGTTATGCCAGATTAAATCACGAGCTTCTGGGAAAACCTTGCTCCATTTCTCCTGGCTGGAAAATTTATATTTACAATTTACTTCCACCAGTTTTTGATAAGCTAGTCTACTGGGTTTTCTTCGATTTTAAAAGGCGGTTGTGAAAGACTCTTGTTCTTTACAATTTAGTGGTACACTTGGTGGTTTTTGATTTTTCCAGAGTTCTCGGAGGGTAGATGTCATTCCGTAGAGTGTCAAAGGGCAAACCTTGGTATGATACTTGCTTTCAAATTCTGTTGGTGACAAGAAAGTACTTGGTTGTTCCTTAACGATTTGATTCACATGAGAAATGCCCATTTGATACCAACTCTTATAGAAAACTGGTTTGTCCATAACTCTAATCAAAGAATTATACCATAAGCTTTGTGTGAGAAAGGACTCTACCGTTTCTATCGAACTTTGATAAGGGGCTAAGATTGTTAGCAAGCTTCCTCGTGTCTTTTATGTCGAGGTTACCCCTAAAAACAGTTTGGCCTCCAAGTTTTTCGAGCTCAGCGTCAAAAAAAAGTTTCCATTTCCCATTGTTACTTTCGTCCAGGTACTTTCTTATCCACACGTACTTAAGGGCTTTATTAAAAGATGAAATGTCGATCATTCTAAGTCCTCCGTTGCCATAATTTTGGGTGATAACATTTCTCTTGATTTTATCACCTTTACTGTTCCAAAGGAAGTAAAAAAAGAGGTCATTTATTTGTTTTATAATTTGAGAATTGATTTGAAGAGGCGACAAAAGATGAATTATTTGGGAGGCAACCAAACTCTTAAGAACTGTTGTTTTCCCGATAAGGCTTAGTCTTCGAACTGCCCAGCAGCCCAAGCAGTTCCGCATTTTTTCCATTTTTTCGACGAAGTTAAGTTTGATTGTAATTTCCGGGTCGGTCGATAGCCAAACTCCGAGCGCTTTAACCTTTGTATTTTTCCAGTTGAAATCTTTTTCTGGGTGCATTTTTTCACTTTTGCCTGCACAAGAGCCTATCCAAAAAGCCTCAGTCTTTTTACTGTTTAGTCTGAGGCCTGAAACTTTCTGGAAGCTTTCTAAGATCCTCAGGGCTTCAGTGAGTGATTTTTCTGAAGCGTCAGGAATTAAAGTTGTGTCGTCAGCATATTGACTTAATTTAATTTCAGTATCTTTAACTAATAAACCTCTTATGTCTGTAATTTTCCGGATTGCTTTGGTTAAAAATTCGGCTGAAAGAATAAAAAGGTAGGGGGAGAGAGGACAGCCTTGGCGGACACCCCTGTGGACCGAAAAGAAGTTGCTTGCCCAGCCATTGTTCATAATACAGCTTTCAGTGTTATTATAAAAGGTTTTAAGCCATTGGACAATGGAAGGGCCAAATCCAAAAGAAAGAAGTGTTTTTTGTATAAAAGACCATTCCAATGTGTCAAACGCTTTCACAAAGTTAAGGAAAAGTAGAAGTCCGGGAATTTTTTTAGCAGCGGTGTAATTAATAACACTGTCAATTAGCCGTATGTTCTCTCCTATAAACCGTCCTTTCAAAAAGCCAGTCTGGTCATTGTTTATCAGTTTGTGGAGATGGGTCTTCAGGCGGTTTGCAACTGCATTTGTAGCTATCTTGTAATCGCAGTTTAAGAGTGAAAGCGGCCTCCAGTTTTTTATGTAGTAAAGTTCTTCACTCTTCTTGGGAATAAGTTTTATTATACCTCGTTTTTGGGATATAGACAGCTGGCCGATCTCAAAACCGTAATTTAAAGCTTCTAGCAGAGGTTTCGAAACTTCACTCCAAAACATTTGGTAAAATTCAGAAGGCAAGCCATCTGTTCCCGGGCTTTTGTCTGGTTCCATATCTTTCAAAGCATAGAGACATTCCAATTCAGTTAACAGACCTTCAATGGAATCGTGTTTTTCGTTGCTTAAAACGGTATCGTTCTCTGAGAAAAAAAAGTCAGTTTCTGGAAGTAACGAATCAGTTTTCATCTTAGAAGAATAAAGATCCTTGAAGAAAGACTCGCATTCACGAAGGATCTCCTTATCTGTGGTTGCAAAGTCGTTTTCACTTTTCTTTAAGCGAGTAATTGTTCCCTGTCTGTAGTGTCGTTTTTCTAGATTTAAAAAGTATTTTGTGTTCTTTTCTCCTTCATTATGCCATCGGGTTCTCGACCGTAAAATGGCACCCTTTGTACGATACTCAATGATTTCTTCCATCTCACTTCTAAGATTATCAAGTTTTGACTGTAGCAGCGATTTTTGTGTGTCGTTTAGGGCAGTGTTTTCATCCAATTCTTTTTCCAAACCTGATATTTCTTTGTAAAGGATATCCTCACAGGACTTAGTTTTGTAGTTTTTAGCTGCTGCATATGCAATCGATTTTTCTCTTACTTTCATTTTGATCATATCCCAGAGCAGGGCTGGATTAACCGAGTTGTCAAACTGGTATTCGCTTTACGGTGTCAAATTTGACGGTGTCAAATTTAAATAAAACAGTAACTTCAATTTTTGACCGAATTTTAAAATTTACCTCCTGCATCAGAGCTTACGACAACTGAATTTAGGCAATATTCAACGCTCAAAAAAGCACTCTTGTACATGGCTTTACCCAACAAGACTATACTCCGGGAAAGAACAATCATTTCAACTGCGCGTTGGTCGAAAAAAAAAATTGGGTTAAATGAAACGGCGAATTTTGAGAGCACTTTCAAAACAGGTTACTTGAGTAATCTGAGCGACCTTTTGACCTTTCATGTCAATGGGACATCATCAAACGGGAACTCTAACATGTTATTTTCGTTCACCGGAATACGTTTCTCGTTTCTTTAGTTTGCTTTACTGTCATGTTTTTAAGTAGAAGAAGCTAGACTTTTGAATTTGGAGGCGTCTACTCGCAATGTTAAGCAACGCTTGTATTTGACGGTTACGATAATATGTTGATCGCAGAATTGTACATTAAATCCCTGTTTTATACAACAGCGGTATCAACAACGAAGTTAAAGTCAATCTACTGAATGCTTCGAAAATATTCCTTGCCTTAGGCAACTTTCCCTGGCTCCAAACCATAGAGTTTTAGCAAACTCATACCGAGAGCGTCGAGCCATGTGGCATGCTTGGCAAGTTGTCAATTGACCACTTCTTCGATGTCACGCAATATCAACAAGTTATCGTGTTTATCATACGAACAGAACGCGACCTCCATAGATCAATTTATCATGCCGAATTTAGTATATCGGAAAGTTTCGGAAAAATCCGTCGCAAGCTCATGGAATCAGGGGACCCCAATTTTACAACGAATTAGTACCTGTTTTTATATGCAGATGATACCACGCAGTGCTTCCGGCCTTCAAAATCATATTGATATTGTTCAAAACTATTGAGAAAAGTGATATAAAAAATGGTATTAAAAATTAACCATCGGAAAACGTAACCGTTAAGTTTGCAAAAATAAAACCGTGAAACATTTTCTTTATAAATGGCAATCCCGTTGCTTAGGCTTCACAATACACTTATCTCGGCGTGGCATTTTTCCTCAGAAATAGAAGCTTCTTCAATATCAAAAAGTACAACTGTAGTTGGCAAGACTTGAAGATTGTTTTTTTTTTTGCTTCTAAACAATAATTGTGATTTTCATACGCCAGTCCCTATTAATATGTGCAACAAATTGGATGCGATACCCTATTTCTCCCGATTAATTCACAACAGTGGTGGGCTCCTGTTCACAAGGTACCCAGTAGCCCTATGCATTTTATTGACCGTGTGGTTTAACTCTTTTCCATCCAACCTCACACATATGTGAGGATAAATACTGCTTCCCTTTTATGGTTTATTTCTTGTTTAAATTTTGTCAGAACGTCATAATAATTGTGTGAATAGGACCAACTGTGTTTTAGCAATCATTAAAGCTAAAAATAACGACTACAATACCAGTATTCCGCTGCATATCACCGATCGTTTAACAGCAAAACCCAAAATGCTTGTTTTTTGGCTAGAGAATAACACCAAAATTTACATATTTTTGTGGCCAACTTTTTAATAAAAAAAACTGCCCAAATATCAAGATTCTACATTTACAGCAAACCTCAAGCTCTCTCCTTAGTATCTGCTATGAAACGTTTCTCTCACATTTTCTGCCTGCCACGTTTCAGCCCGTTTCTGAGATCCAATCTTGTGTGTCCTAACCGGACTCGTTCACGGCCGAAAAGAATTCTGGGAACTGCAACCACGCCGCGAGCATAGAACTCTCCTTCAGTTCATTTCATAGTTTTTCGATAAGTGCTGAGCCACCCGGTGCTACCAGCAAAATGTTGGGAAAAATTTCCATATAGCCCCATACATTAATTATACATTCTATCTCATTAATTATGTATACGCCTCATTGTTTTTTAAGACAATGACTTATTCCCTAGGGTTTCGCATATATACATTGCTAATTATTACTAACTGTAGCAATAAAAGAGGACTCAGTTAACCGTGTCGTTTCTCTCTCTTTTTCTGTCCCACATTCCTCCTTTTTCCCCGACTCTTTTCCCCACTATATTTCCACTATTTTTCTATCCCAAGGCCCCCTTTTTTTTCTCTATCTCCTTTAAGTAATGGTTCGTGTAAGACCTATAGTAAAGAACAATGGGCCGCGGCAATGAGAGCCGTTATTTCCCCGTGGTGCGCCAAGGTGTTAATAAGCTCCAGTGGAGTATTTTCATTGGGTGAAACGCTATTTGGCGCGAAATTCAAATGGTCTGAAGGAAATTTTCGATGTTAAGAGTGGAGTAAATGCGCTGAAATTCGCATATTGTATTTATGTTTTAATAACCATCATACATACAAAAATGATAAAAAATCGTACGTGGGGAAATGCACTTTTTGCTTGATGACAGTCTTGAGAGCGATATTTTACCTTTGTTTCGTCAAGATTTTGACAGATAATGAATTATTTACAGAAAAGTCATGCAACCCTGTGTTTATTTGTGCTCACAACTGCAACAGAAACATCACAAGTTATCGAATGATACATAACATCATGAGCTTGATTTTCCTGTATCACCTATCGTTATCATAGGGCTCGAACAAAACATTTCATCTTTCATGTCTATACAACAAGGCCGTCGCAAACGGTTACAGTGGACTCGGGACAATCAAGGAAACAATTCGAAAAAGTATTTCTCCCATATCTACAATAAAAGCAAAACTGATTTTAAAAAAAATCTTCATACAAGTCCTCTTCAAATGCTCGGAACACGGACAAGGCGTTGAATCCATCTTCTGTCTCCAGCTCCAGAGTACCGCTCGCCACAGAGTCAAACGTTTTTGTAAGAAACAACAACTCATCTGCGGAAAAGTTATATCCATGTGCAACAATAGTAGCAATATTTTCACACGTACACAGACATGCCACTGCCAAAATCGTAAACTTGCCGCAATTACCCGAAATGTCTACGTATTCCAGTCGACCCAGACCATTTTTTCCGTGAAAAATGGAGCTCTGATCAAGCAAAGAGCAATCGGAGATGTCTAAGTACTCCAAATCACTGGCTTTGTAGATGATTTGTTGAAAATGACGATCAGTAATTGCCGTCGATGATATCCTTAAGCGCGTCAAACTCGCGAACAACTTCAGAGGGACGAAACGATACAGGTCTCCTGTTCCAGCAAGATCAATTTCCAATAATTCTGCATTCCTGAGAAATGGTCCTTTGAAAATCAATTCCCACCACTTAAAGCAGACTCTGGAGATACTAAGTAAATCTTTGGTCGCAAGAAAGCTGAAAACATGGCACAAAACCACAACGGGAACTTCCATCTTCACGGCTTTCCGGCGAGAACAAACTGCTTATACCTTCGGTACTTTTCTCTTGCAGATTTCTATCGAACTACTTTATCGCACTTCCTAATTGGTGCGGGGTTCACTGACTTATGAATAGGGGTTCTATTTATATTTTTCATTTGTGATTTCTCACATTTCAGGGGCACCCAACGACAAGTTTCGGTAGATATCTGTTCGGTGGAGGGTAATTTGCCTTGGGTTTTCGGCGTCGATTAAAGAGTGCACTCGGATTTTCGTAACTAAAACGTGGCCTAAAAGATTCGAAATTGGGAAATCATTGCCCCTAAGGTTTTCGGAAAGGTCGTAATTGCTGTTTTTGGCAGTCTAAAACGTCAGCTAGCATTTTCGGAAAGAAAATTGTTCCCTAGAAAGTTCGTGGAAAGTTCATTTTAGCTTGCTTTTTCTCAAAGGAAGATTTTGTTCCCTGATATTTTCGGGCAATTAAAATTTCAGCTAGGGAATCCGAACAGATGAACTTCTTCTAGCTAATGAAAACATCACTTAAAACAGACTTCAAACACCTTAAGGGACTTAAAAATGCCTTTCTACAGCTTTTGGGTGATTTGGCTCGTTGGGTGCCCCTGACATTTTTATCTCACCTTCGTAATATGTCACAAGACAACAAAGGGACATTTGTATTTTATCACGTCCGTGAATGCAAACAACTCAACACAACCACAACCACTGTTGGAGATAGCGCATGTTGCATACGTTTAGCCGGAGTTAAGGGACGATGGAACAGCAGTAAGTATATTTCTGTTATATTTCTGAATATTTTCCCATTACCCCTCGCTCGCGTCGCTGTTTTTCGCTACCTTGTTTCGTTCGCGGTTGCCAGTTGAGTCTCTTTTTTATGGTTCTCTAATTTCTCTCATTTCCCTCAAGATCCAGGAAGAGAGCAGCTAAAGAACGTACTCAAGCTCAAGATGAAGAGATCCAAAAACGGAGCAGATCAGTTGATGTAAGAACACTTTCTAATTTTACAGCAAAGATCAATACTATAAACACATTTTCCGGGCAAAATGTTTTACACGTTTGAATTTGTTTTCATCCTAGATCAATGCCCTCAAGTCTCTCTATGGGAAAATAAGTGTATTTGAAAAAAAACAAAACGTGTTTCTTGCTTGGAAAAGTGGTAGAGACCTGGCCACTATTGCACGTCAATATAAAGTATCCGAGGCCACGGCGGAGGTATATGTGATCGATTGTATAGCCCAGGGTCAAGGAGATGACGATCTTTGTCGAAGGTTACTTGTTGAGCTGAACATTGACAAGGAGAAGTTTGATCTTGTAGCAGGCCATCTTACCACACGTGACATTACACTGAGGCAAATAAGGGATCTGACCACCACAAGATATAACGAAATACGAGCAACTGTTGCTACTATTATCAACGGGGTTTTTCTGTAATAATTGTAATGTCACATTATCATGGACGTTAGCAATATTTTAAAGATTGTCCCTATTTCGTTTCTGTTCATTTCTGAATGCGAGGAACCTTGTTGAAGGGAATGCAATAATAAAAAGCGTGATTGAAGTGTATTCGTAGTGGTTCGGAGTTTATCTAGCGATGTAATTGAATTGACTTATTTTTATAATAAAAGATTATAACCGAGCCAGAAATACATGACTGTTCCTTTTCAGTCTTGAATAAAACAAAGTCTCCAACAATTCACATTTTTACAAGACTATGATCACTGCACCTGAGCTTAAACCCCTTTCACTCTCCCCACTCTGAAAAAAAAAAAATTATTGCGAGCTAATGAAAAATGCAGTGACCAGAAATACATGACTGTTCCTTTTCAGTCTTGAATAAAACAAAGTCTCCAACAATTCACATTTTTACAAGACTATGATCACTGCACCTGAGCTTAAACCCCTTTCATTCTCCCCAGTCTGAAAAAAAATATTTCTTGCGAGCTAATGAAAAATGCAGTGCAACAACCATTATAAATATTAACTAAGAGTTACAACCCTGCACATGATGCTATAGGGCCCTATGCTGGCGTGTAAAACTATATCCAATATTTTCCAACAATTTGAGTGGAAGTAGAGTAAAGTTAAACTCCAACATAGCTGAGGCAACATCACAAGTACTTTTGAAAGTAGAACACATGTTTTGAATATTATGATGTTACCTAAAATTTAGGAAAAATTAAAAATTCACTGACAGAGTTACCACATTTCCTCAAATCAGGCAATTTCTTAAAATACATGTAAGCACATTCAATAAAATTAATAGTCCCCAAAATTTAAAGTGCCCATCACCCACCCAGTGACAAGAAATTCCGATAATTCAAGTCTACCAAAGACATTTTGTGAAGAAACAAATCGTATTCTGTCTGACCTTCGGTGTTTTTTTTTTATCAGAGGTCAAAGTCCCTTAAAACGGCTCATTTTCTGCCATTTTGAATTCAAAAAGGACCAATCGAAAGACTGGGAACTATCTCATTCTCATGTCATTCTCTCTCATCATAAGATTAAGCGCTTGTCTCGGAGTCAGACTGACTTTCAGACATTTTTCAGCCAGGATCGTGAAGACCTCAGGATTTCACAATGAATCGCTTTTAGTTTTAGTTGTTTGTTTGTCATGGAGCTACTGGGTTGACGTCACATCTGTCACTATCGCCAGTCTGTTTCATGTGCAGTTTTAACTTCGAAAACCCTGACTTCGATTGTGCTTTAAAAATCACAGTTTCAATCTCATTATTTTCTTTAAAAACTGGCTAACGGTGATGTGCACTTTAATGAAGGGGGACCCTCCAATAACACAGCTACAGCAATAGTTTCATTAACCCTTTCAATCCCACGGTCTAAAAGTCAATTCCCCTATCTGAAGAAAATACATTTCTTTGTAGGCTATTTCAGAGAATGTGGTCTAAAAGTATATAAAAGACAACATCTCTTAGTTGATAATTTATAAATTCTCATCACCAGTCTACTACTTTATTATACATGTAAGGCGAATTTATACACTGATCATTCCAGGGGGTCAAAGGGTGAAATGTGTCCTCTTCACTAATTCAGGACAAAGAAGTTAAAAGCTACAGCTGTATGCTGTCAAACTAGGAAGAGCAAAACTACTGTATTTTGATAATCTCATTCCATTATGATCAATAAAATTGGATATCAGGGGTCCTTTACATTTACACGGAATACCGGGAAATTCTGGTTGGAAAACAAAATGGTACATACACTGTACCATTCCATTTGGAACTTTTCAGAAATTATCAGCCATCAGCTTAATCAACGCACGTTTTCTTTTCTTTTTGAGCTTTCCAGTTGACACTAGTACATTTTGTGATTTGTTCATTTTGCATTTGGACAAGCCGCAGCACTGAAGATATACACCTAAATTTCCACCCGGATGGAACGTGTAAATGGTAAGCGCCCCAGAAAATAGCAAATGTAAAAACTACTAACTAATAATGAATCTCTGTAAGTGAGCACCTATTTAAGTTCCAGTGCCAAAATTCTTTCATCATGGCAATAAACCATGCAATTAATTGCCTCACACCAGTTTGTGGCACACTGGCAATGATTGCTCCAACCTTGCCTCCGTGTTGATGACTATCAACAAGTCCAACTGCCTGATGCTCATCTATAACAAGCAGCATTGTTCTCCCAGGAGTGACAATTCCAATGCACTGCCTCTCTTTTCTTAGAGCAAGTCCCTGAATGTATTCTGTCAAATCTTCGGGTAAGCTTGCCCCTAAAAAGTCAAATTGTTGTCCAAGGGCTTTGACACTGAATTCATCTCCTGCCATTTCCACAGCATCTTGCACAGAGAGGTTAATGGCATCATTGTCAAATAACGCATCATGAGTGTCATTACCTTTAACTATAGCATAATGAAGTGCAGCAATCCAGCTGTTCAAAGTTGAGTTCACAGGCAAAGGTAGTTTCTGCTCAGTGAATAATTTGCCAAAGCACAAAGCAATGAATGTGCATGCATTACTGCCATTGCGTCCATCAATACTAGATTGACTAAATTCAGGTGGAAAAGAACATTCAAGAACACCATTTGAGATCCTGAAAGTTGGGGCTGGTTGAGCAGATGTTCTTGCAGTAGAGGATGGGACACCAGACAAAACCACAGGACCACCAAGGGAACCTTGAGTGACAGTTGCTGCTGTAGAACCACATGGAACAGTTGGTGTAGACATAGCTGTGGGAACAATGAGTGAACCTTGAGCGACAGTGGTTGCTGTTGTAACACATGGAAAATTTGACGTAGACATAGCTGTGGGAACATTGAGTGAACCTTGAGTGGCGGTGGTTGCTGTAGAAACACATGGAGCAGTTGTTGTGCTCATAGCTGTGGGAACAGTAAGTGGACCTTGAACAGCTGTGGTTGCTGTAGAAACAAATGGAGCAGTTGTTGTGCTCATAGCTGTGGGAACAGTGAGTAGACCTTGAACAGCTGTGGTTGCTGTAGAAACATGTGAAGCAGTTGTTGTGCACAAACCTGTGGGAACAGTGAGTGGACCTTGAACAGCTGTGGTTGTTGTAGAAACATGTGGAGTAGTTGATGTACACATAGCCATGGGAACACTGAATGAACCACGAGTAGCAGTGGTTGCTGTCGACACACATGAAGTAACTTGAACAGAAGCTGATGGCACTGGTGGTGGTGGAGTGTTTAGATGACACAACTGTCTAAGTTGCTGTGCCTCTTCAAGAAGGTTCTGCATTTGCCTTTTCTTCTTTTGATGGTATGTGCTCCACCAGGATTTTATCTGGGCCTCAGTCAAAGGAGTCAAGCCCCTCCTTTGCATTTCTACGATAACATCTCTTGGCTCGGCCCTGACACCAGTAGATGCTTGCCTCTCATAAAAAGCAATCATGATTTGCTTCTGGTCCAGGCTGAACAGAACTCGCTTTCCACTTGTCTGCTTCAAAGCAAATCCTGTGTCTGGCTGCTGGGACAATGCAGCATCAGAAGGGATGACCAGGGTAGACTGAACTGGAGTGCTTTGATGATCAGCATGCTGTATAAACTTCACACTGTAGGGACCAGAGGCACTCTGAACACTTCTGCTGGTATTCTCTTCTGTGCTCAGCTCCATGTATTCTGTCCTTGCTCCTGTCCTTCCAGCAATGGGAAACGGAGAAGAGGAAAGCTTCTCCATTTGACTTCTTGTCTTTGAGAGTGTTCTCCCCAAGCCAGCAAGTGACCTGCAAACCAGTCCCCCAGCAAAGATCCCATTTGTAGGAAATTCAAAGCTTCCAAACAGTGAAATGTCCTTTAGACTTCCAACTTTCTTTGGCGCGTTTGTCCTGTCGATAACCAGCTTTAGACACTTGACATTCTTCAGACTCTGTCAATACAAACAAAGAATAATTAAAAGACAGTAAAAAAAAGTTTCAAGAACAAAACACCCAGTAGCACTGTAGGAATGTCTTGAAGTTATGTTAACAAGGACTACATGGTCTCTTAAAAATGACTGTAGAAAATTAAGAGAAATTGTGCTGAAAGGAAGTACAGATTAAACTGGTGTTGCCAAAAAATCTGTACCTCTGAGACAAAGATTCAAGAAAATTGCTAAACATCATAAAGTTATTGTTATCTAAAAACAATGAGAAATACAACTATACTGTTGTATATATTGGTTTCAAGTCACTTCATTTTGGTCCTTAAATTACAAAGATAAGAAAATAGCAAGATTTAAAGCAGTGACACTTTGTACCTTGACAAGCTCAGCCAGTTGTTCTCCAGTCTCCAGATCATTTCCCACGCGTACCCACCTAGTGATTTTATGGCTCACATGGGCGAAGTGGGTATCCAGTGCCGATTTCCCTTCCCCCGCCTCAAAGTTGTTATATTCAATCAACTGCAAATTAAAAGATGCAGAGACTCCAGCCAGGTACACAAGAACTCCAGTATTGTGATAATGAGGGCCATTATCTGCAAACAAAGGAATCATTGGTTACATTAAGAATTTCCAAGTTTATTTTTCCTGTTCTAATTAGGAAATACCCACCAATGAAGTATCATCACTAGAAAATTGGACCCGTCCCAATTCACACCTGAGTTGTACATGTATAACAGTAAAGCCTCCACTGTGCACAACATAAAAAAGCCACTTGAGCAAGAACAAAAAATATAACAAAGTACAACTCCGCTCACAACGACACTTTTGAATATTCGGTCTCATCTTTCAAAAGTAATAAATTTGGTTCAGTTCTTTAGGTCTATTATAATTTAGTGCTTTAAGAGACCTTCACTTCCTTACTGTGTATTTAGAAGCTGTGAATACAAGTTGTACATTTTAACTCCTTGAGTTGCTGGTAGCATACATCATCAAGTTTTCATTATCGCATTCCTTTTTACCTACATTCACATGTAAATTATACACATTGTTACATTGCAATATAAATAACAAAGAAAATGCTCGACCTTAGCGGTAGTCCACTAGTGCAGGAGTAGTAGAAATTTGGTTTGGGGAGTAAAAATTGACAACCACTACCCACGAAGAAAAATTCAATGGCTTTGAGCTAAGTTAATTCCCTCCCCAACCTCCACCGGCCTCTCCCCCCCCCCCCCCCACACCCCCCAAAAAAGAAAATATGAAAAATATCTGATACTAAAGCTTGGTAATAACTAACCCATCCACTAGTTATGTTAACAAGTTAAGGTCAAGCACTGAAAGGATTGTACCTGAAAATAAGTAAACACTGAAGCCAGGGTACTTGTCCTCAAGCCACTTGAACCCAATGTCTAGTGCACTTTGGGTGAACCATGAATCCTGTTTGGTGTCCTCACACCACAGATCGACAACACCAGATTCCCTGCTTCCCACTTCGGTCTTGGCTATGACATAAAAGCCATGCAATGAAAGGCCCCGCTTTCCATAAAACTGGCGCTGTGTTTCCCGGCTGTATTTTCCCAATTCCAATTTCATTTTATAGTCAATAATGACTACAAGTTCGCCAGGTTTTAGGTTAGAAAGAACAAACTGGTAATAGCTGGCCTGATGCTTTGTGCGCAAAAGGTGTCCCAGATAAACTTTAAAATTAGCCAGTGATTCATCCAGTTGCTTAGAGATGGCAGCTTTTTCAGCGGGTGTTGGCACATCTTGGATACCTTCTTCAATCAAATGAATTGTAGAGTAAAATGAATCAAGCTCAGCACTGGTGTGTGGATGATCTTTGGTACAGCTCCCAAATGCATAAGATAAACAAAGTTCCATGCCACTAGAGTGTACATTTGCTTCTTTTCTGAACTTGTTTTTGAAGTATTGGAAAAGTGTTGTTAGCTGCTTCAATACTTCTGATGCAACAATCTTGTCACTTTTGCTTGCTACCTGCTGCACAAGTTGCTTCATGGAATCAAAGGTTCCATGTCCATACTCGTCGCATATGTTGCACAGCCCAGCAAGCATGGTGTTGGTACGAAAGTTAACTGGTAGGTGAGTGTAAATGTAGGTACGTTTCACTCCGTCAGGGAACTCCAAGAGGTACTGATCAATGGTGGCCTTCACAGTGTCAAGCCAGTAATGGACTGCAGTCTCGGTGTCATCTACAAGTACACTTCTGCAGGATGATGGTCTCGATATGTCACTTCGATGCAAAAAATCCGTCAGGCTTTCTAACACCTCCTGGCTCACTCGCTGACGTGTAAACTTTAAATTGTCTGGTGGAACACCTCCACGGCCAAATAAAATTGCATGAACTTTTGCTGCTGTAATCGTGTTCGATGAACATCCAAACTTCTCTTGCAAATACACATAGGAAAAGTCATTAGCAACAATAGATAGCAATCTTCTCCGTTCGTCTGGGTAGGACTGTACTCTGGTCATGGCTTGTGCTGCTTCTACTCTGCTCTTCATGGAACCTGATTGGCCAGTTGTGATGCTGCTGCTTTTCAGTGAGTCTCCAATTTTTATCTTTTCTTTCAGAGTGTTTTTCTTTTGCCTCATTTGCTTGGACGACTCTTTATCTTTGGTAAGATTGTAATCTCTCACCAAAGCGTCTAGGATCTTGTCATCTGTGCGAAAGCCATAATCATTCAGATCACCAAACTTCGACTTCCATGTGGCTGAATGGAAAATGTCACGTAAAAATGACATCATTTCTTCCTTTGAGGGACCAGCAATCTTAGAGACAGCATCACTGAACATATCAGTTATCTGCTGTCTATAGAAGCGCTGCCTACGATCTTGCAAAGAAGCATAGGGCATCATGGGAAGCTCAGGTATTTGGACAGCAACAGAATTGAAACATGGCTCAAAGGTATTGGTGGGGATCTCTGGGCTTGTCAAGGGGCCAGTGTCTGTACATGTTTCTTCCAACTCCTCAGTATTGCTGTCCTGTTGCACAAGCAAAAAAACCGAATAAAAGGTCAATCATCCTTCTGAAAAGTATAATTTTCATTGATGCCAATTCCAGCTAGCCCTGCCCTGTGGGCATGTCCAACTTGAAAATAATATTTATTAGAAAAATAAAGAACTGAAGAACTGAAAAACTGTGGCCATGTACATACTAGGTAATGATAAAATTCGAAACTTGACATTTTCAGTTATCATGACAAATGCAGTGCAGATATCCAACAAAATCCTTCCACAACCATAAAAATTCCTTATTATCTGGGGAAACGTAAACTAAATGTGTGGCCTTCCAGTCGTAATAATCTCTTTCTACACGCTACCGTGTAAAATGTAATTTTTTATACATGTGCAAGAAAGCTGCATGTAATCCCTAAAGGAATGGCGGAAACGTCACAGACCTCAAAGTTTTAACCGAAAAAAATAATTTCAGAGAGCCTTATCTTTACAAGCGCTATAAAAATCCGAACGTTTTTTTTTTTAAAACAAAACAGAAAGTTGAATAGCGGGCAGATCACAAGATAACTCCCGGGAGATAAACGTGTGAACATGAGGCAACAGAAGAGATCTTTGCGATGTCTCTGGACAAAATCCTAGTACACCAAACATAATCTAGATCGGCTTACCTCCACTTGAAGTCTTTTTTCACTTGGTCCTTCATTTTCAATTCTGCTAGCGCAAGCAACACAGATTTTCCTCTTACGATCGTTATGCTTCTTGTCTTTGTTTATGCCGCAGAAGCTGGTATGGATTTTGTTTGCGGCCTTCAATTTGATCGTTGACCCGTGTGGATCACCGAATCCCCACTCGGAATGGAAAGGACAGCAACAAACAGCCACGAAAGACATAATACATCAAGGATATATAGATTCTTGAAAAAGAAGCGAAATCACCCGAAAAACAAGACATATATTGACAACTTCTGTCGGCTAATGACAACAATCCAAGATGGCGGAATCTTACGGAACTGCTCGTTACTATGGTTCCCCACGTACGTTTGTCTTGAAATGAACAAGACATGTAGAACAATAGCTATATTCCAAATATGGAACAGAAAAATGGGGTTTTTGAATATTTTACTGCCATTTTTTCGATATTTTAGTTTTTCAGCCAATCACGAAGCCGTATTTTAATTAGTTAATTGGAAACATCCACCGGATGAGTTCCCGCTGCGTTGCCGGTATTTCTATAGTTTTTACGCGAACCATTACTTAATTTCTTTGACTGCTCTACTGGGCTCTGAACCGTCGCTCTACGCTCGACTTTCTGGTTACCAGTCCTTCACCTTACCACTGCGCTACGCAAACGAGTTGCAAGGTACTCGTCAACAACTAAGTTTTATCTTACCTATCAATGGAAAAAAAATCTTCATAACAATATACACAAAAGAGATGCTCGACAGACCTACTTTGCACAAAAGAATGCGCTTCCTCTACCCTTTGATTGGTCCATTTAGATATATAAAAAGCAAATTAGGAATATTTATTTCCGTTCTGCTGTATACCAAAACGACGTGTTTTGTCGCGCGAAAATGGCCCAAATGAACTTGATCGCTCTCACGAAGATCCTTCAGGATCACGACTGGTTCATAGACTGGTGCAAGGAACACAACCTGCTCGATAAAACGTCCTCAACCTGGGTGCAGCAACGCATTCAGCTGGACATGAGCTTCATCGCAAGAAGTGTATGAGTGGCGATGCTCGAAGAGTGGTTGCGATGGAATGGCATCAATCATAGTTTTATGGCAGCAATCTAAGCTTTTCATCAAAAAGTGTTAGCCCCAACATGCACTTAGGCGCACAAATTTACCACAACTCAAGCGGTGTACGAAACCTCACTTGAAGAACAAGCCATGTCAACAACAGCCTAAACTTCTAAGAACCAGACACTGGTGCCCGTACACGGGGCATTGAAAATACATGGTGAGGAATAAAGCGAGGTTTATGCTGAACAGGAACATCCCAAAAACGTTTCCAGGACGACCTACAGGAATTCATGTGGCGTCTACACTACGGCAAAGAATCGGCAAAGAAAACTTTGGAAAAATTTTCATGCATATCGCTGACCTCTACGAAGTCCGCAAAGACGAGGAAGAGGGTTCCGAATGCGGCCAGTAGACAGTCTATGCTCCCTTCGTGATCCGCTTTTCGCGATGCACGAAAGAAAGGGAAAAAATAATATTTTCCTCAAAAGAAACTTAAATCGTGAGCTCCAGCAAAATTTCGACAAGGATAGTAAAGAACGAGCTACACCAGGTAAGAAATTATTTTATTTTCAAACATTTTGTCTGCAAATACAACAGATTGACGATAGCCATACAGCGATTTAACCGCTAACCCTGCCGCTAAAATTTATTTGAATAACCTATTTTGCACAGCAAAACTGAATTACTTTAAAACTCCGAAAGAAAACCTGGCAAGATATACTTGAAATTAGGGCTTTCGAAGGAAAAGCGCGCCAAAAGTTTCCTGTTTCCAAAAAGACTTACAAAAAATATAGATCTTCTGAAACAAAAAGCAGAAGTCCCAAAGGCTTACCATTGTTACCGCTATTGTTTTCTTAGAACAAAGATTGAATGCATAATTAATGTATGGGGCTGTGCGGAAATCTTGCCCTTTCCGTACCAAGCAAAAGAATGTTTCGATTTACCTGTCTAGCTCGAATAGCGTAATGTTTGCCCGTATTTTGCTTTGTATAATTTTGGTACCAGGGGGTATGGGTGGTGGACTAGCGAAGTCAATGTGGTAGAGGGTAGTGGTGGAATGAAGATATCCCTGTAAAGAAATGTGGTTGCAAGAAAATTCTGTACAATTAAGTAAGTAGATATAATGAAAAGTATTATTTTTAAAAGCAAAGTTGACAAAAATACCTCTTTTCAGAAAATTGTTTACCCACCTCCACCACTCCTCCCTGCTCAAAAAATGTAATACGGTCCTACCTAAAATTGCGACATGTTCTCGCGTATATTTTCACTCTTTCGACTCCATACTCCAGTGTTTTGTCCTAAAGTTCACGGTTTTCTTTTCGAAGGTCACAAAAATAGAAAAGGGAAACTTAACAGTATCTTTGCAAATAATTAATACGAGGGCCTTTTATGTTAACGAACGAGGAGGACTACTAGTTCTTGCGGGAGGGCTATTTATGACTCTTTCTTTCGGAACGTTGGACTCGGCACATAGCCCCGGAACTAGTCCCTCCCACAGTTTTCTAATCTTCTTGGCAGTTTCACCAAAGAGCATAGCGCCTACCGGATATGCGGATTTACAAGTCATTTGCCGCAGAGATATTCACTTGTTTTTCTGCTTCAAACGCATCTTTTCTCACCAGCAGTTACTGTCGCAGTTTCGTGCCGAAAACTGTAAAATAAGACGAAACTTGTTGGGGAAATAGAATTTCCGTGGCCGTGATCTGTTCACAGTCTCTCGGCATCGGAGCCGGTCCCGTGTGCTCGCCGCATTTCTTTGGCGACTACATCCGAATGCAGTTACCTTCCGGTGGCCTGGCCAATGGATAAGGTTCTCCACAAGGTAACACTTCTGATTTGCCCGAAGCCTTACGGCCCCGGCTTCCAACCCTCTTGGTTTCTTTTAACGCCCAGTCCTCCTTACCGGGTAACCTCGTTCACAGGGCTTTTCCCCTTTTTCGAAGTGAGGGAAATAGTCCTGGGAACAAGGTGGCTTACTGGGCTGATAGTAACTGGAAGAACGGACGACGGTAGCGACTTGGACAGATGGAGCACTCTCCATAGGAGGCATAGTTCAGTTTGGTAAATTCCGCCGATGCCTTCAAATCCTGTCCCTGTTGAAGATCTGCTCATTTTGGATACCTTGTTTGAGAAAAGGGTTCTTTATTTGAGACCTCATTTCACATACAGAGAGCATACAAAAAGCATTGTAGAATTCGACTTTTTAAAAACATTGTTGGTTCCGGCACATGCAGACTCCGCTCCACCAGCGTTCATACCCTGTTTAAGGCATCCGGTCCAGGAAGGCATTCTGTTCAAGACGCTAAATAGTGAAATTGTAGTATGATTCATGACACAGAAAACCATACCCTTTTTGGCGGCCCATACCCTTTTACATCAATAAAGGGAGTGGCCGCCGGGAGGCTAGGGGCAGGGGCCCGGGGTGACAGCGTCGTCTCCAGGGAGCTTATCCCTTTATCTTTGAAGAGAAAAGCGCCCTGGGGACGCAGCTGTGGGATGTATATATATATGGCCTATACTAGGACGTGCCGTTGGATAGGGTGTATGGTTCTTGATCCATCTGTCTTAAACACAGTTATACAAGTTCAAGCGAGGTTGTCCTAATCGGGGTTCGCCTGGATCTAACAGGGTGTGGTTACAAGACTGTCGTCGAGTATTTAAAAATCCGAAATCGAAAACGTTTATCTGCATTTATTTAGCATTGCAGGTCATGAATAACCATTAGATCATTTTCAGGACTAGATATCAGCGCTATTGCTTGAAAAAAAGATGGCGTTTCCAAAAACAGGACAGCTATTCCTAAATTATCTTCGCTTGTTCTCGTGCGCTCGCCCCAAATATCTGAGAGCCTCGAACAGGCTACTGAACAAAGTAAGGGTAAGGGTGGGGGAGGGGGGCAGGTGTTGCAAGAACTCAACACACATCAGTTGAAATGTTAAATTATGAAATATTAATTGCGGCGAGGCCTTGGCTCAGATGGAGAAATACAGTTCTCTACCACGGAATTTCTGTCTCTACGGCAAGTTCTGCCTTTTTTTTCACGTTTGACAGCGAAATTGCGACAGTAAGTGCTGGTGACAAAGCAAGATGGGCTTCCAGCAGAGGGACAAGTGAATTTCCCTGCAGAAAAAGACTGTAGGTGCTTTCGTCCCTGCACTGCTACCATATTGTTGTACTAGTGTCTTTTACTCCTAACGGTTAATATTTTGGCTTTTTTTATGGCTAACGGTTTTTTTTTCCGTTACGGTTAACGGATCCGTTAAAAATTAATTACCATTGTTTATAAAAGTTAAAAATTAATTTTCATTGTTGTAGAGTCCCAATAACATTTTGATGTAGAAAACTGTGGTAATATACTACCACGGTAAACTAATAACTTAATGATAAATGTGCCCAATGAAACATTTCAAATGACATCCATGCTGCATGGGTAAAAGTTCTTCAATTCACCTTAATGACGTGGCTTACCGTTTTGTGACCGCCTAAACATTAAACCGTATCCACGCTTTGACTTGTCTTTCAGACCTTGTTATCACAGATTTACCAGTGACCAGTTCCTCTGAGTCAAAATCTGCTGTATTAAAATCACTATGATCGGAATCGCTTTCGTACTCCTCCACCTGGTTGAAATCAGCCTCGGACGCGAGCATGAGTTGCGGAACAATGGTATCACTTAACGAAACTTATTGCGCACTCTTCGTCAGCGACGGTTTAACTTGCGGCTAGAAAATGCACCCTTGTAACAGCGTTAGGATTTGCCTTTGCGTACACTACCGGAGTAAGAGCTCCTGCCTTATCTTTTGTGGTCTCGCTCCTCACTGTTCTCTGCATGGTCTCTTCTGCTTTTTTTGTTAGGGTATCAGCAGGCAGTGGAGTCATGAATTTTGCATCTTTGAACGACATACCCGTTTGTGGCACCGGGTAGTACGAGGATGGATGGGTAAATTACCCCCCATCCCCCATTTCGTTACTTGGTTTAATGATTCCTTTGATATGGTACCGAAGTCTGTAACATACTGAAGAGCATCAAAGGTTTCGTGCTTGAAATGAGAAACTGCGTGTTAATTCTCTAATATTGTTGTAAGTAAAGTTTTTGTTGGCTTTGTCGTTTAGTCCAAGAAAATCTGACATTTTTTTTCTAAATGAAAGAAACGGTCCGTGTTGTTCCTCAATTTTTATCCTCACCTTGTATCTTTCAATTGGTTTTTCTTCACCAGTGCGATAAAAACTAATAACAGCTTTGACTACGGACATCGCATCGACATCGCAAAAACGTTTAATCATGAATAAAGAAACTGGAGATGGTCTAAAAATAGTAAGAGCTGTCAAAACGTTTGTCAATTCGTGCTACGGACACCGTTCGGCCTTCGACAGACAATTTCAACACTTCCGGCTTTACTCGCTTATAAAGACTCGTAAAAACAGAAAATTCAAGACACATAAAAAAATTACACGAGACGTTAGACTTTTATTTTAATGGCAAGAATTTTTTGAAGTTAATATTTTTTACGGCTAATGGTTATTTTTTTTTTCAATTTTTACGCCTAACGGCTAGATTTTTGGACGTTTTACGGCTAACGGCTAACCCCATTTCCTACAACTGCCAAGCAGCGCCATAAATAGCCTTCCCGCAACACAGAAGCCTATTCCACAAGATAATTATTTGCAAAGATACCGCTACTTTTCCCTTTTATATTTCTTGTGACCATCGGAAAGGAAACCTACAACAAAATATTTATTTGGGTATCTGGAGTATGGAATCGAAAGAGTGAAAAATAAAACGCGAGGACATGCAGCAATTTTAGGTGGGAACTATTGCATTTTTCAGCAGGGAGGGGTGGTGGAGAAAAGAAAAAAACTGAAAAGAACTATTTTTGTCTCCTTTGCTTTAAAAAGGAATACCTTTCACCATAACTCCACGTTTCCTTCATAGGGATATCTTTCACACCACCACTACCCCCTACCCCATTTACTTCGCCAGTCTACCACCCCTCCCTCCTTGTAACAAAATTATACAAAGAAAAATGCGGGCAAACATTGCGCTATTCGAGCTAGACAGGTAAATCGAAACATTCGTTTGCTTGGTACGGAAAGATACGCATGTCATCAAATAGAATCACTGGAGTCACAGTGAATAAGTTTTAAATCGCTGGATCTTCATGGAATTTGTCATAGTTTCCATTAACAACGTAAGAGCAACCAGCGATCTCCATGTAAAATGGGATGACATTCGATTGAAAACCTGATCATTTTACGCACCTCTTCCTAACGTGGTTTCCTTAACTGGACATGTGTACAAGGCAATTTTAAAAGGTAAGATATTATTATAGTCTTTTTATTTCAGCTGTTCGACTGGAACGCTGTTGCAAAGTTCAAATGAAAATATTATCGGTTATCCAACAGCATTGTTTTAGTCAATCCTTTGGTCAACGTCACGCAATTACATGTAATAAATTTCCCTTTAGAGGCAAAGTACAGCAACGTTTCTGTAACCGAAGATGGTGGCCAAGTAGGAATTCAAGATATCATAACATCATAACTTTACAAAGGTGATAGTTGGAGGAAAGAAGCAGTTTAGAACGAGCGTACGTAATTAAAGTCATTTGAAAATTGCCGTGTCAATCAGCGTCGAGTTACATAATTTCATCACCTACTCTGACCTTGTCAAAATTTATGTTGAAGGTTATCACTCACAGACAGATTGAAAATAGTAAGCTTAGAATTGTACTGTAATCCTTAGCGTTCAGAATAGCGAGTTAAGGTTTCCATCGGCAGACTTTTAGTTCTTGACGAAGCACTGGTTCGAAGAAGGCAAGGTTCATGTTGATTTCAAGAATGGCGGCGATGCAAAACATGACTTCACGTTTCTGTCTCTCGACGGAGCACTTTTGGCGGGCCGCGGAAAAAATTTCAACACAGCAGAGCATAAAATATGCACTTGAAGAAAATGGTATTTTCAGCGTTAGCTAAAATTAGCTTATTCGGTGAAGCGTTTGAACTGGGTTATTTTTAACGGTCAAAAACGGTTATATACCAGTAGCTTTTCCAAAATAATTTTGTGCTTTGGAAAAACCAAGAGATGCCTTATGATCTGGCTAAGTCGCATTGATAGATGACACCGCGTTTATCTACACGAGCGATAACAAAATGCATCATTTTACAGCATTTTCGGCAGCGTCATGGCGGCAAAATGGCGTTTTTCAAACTTTCCTTGATTTTAGAAAAAAGGAAGCGCTTCACGATCTTTGAAATAACCCACCATAGGTGTTATTCAGGCAAGATATGAATAATTTCAAAATTTCACGAGTGACGCCGGATTCTCGATATTTACAGCATTCACACACTGCAATTTTAAACCAGTGAGCATATGACGTCATGTTATCTTGTATCCAGCTCTCTGAGGCCTAATCGGTCAGTTATGAACGTGAGTAATGGCGGACCGTTAAATTAAAAAGTTGCACTCAAAGTAAACAGTTTTCTGCTTGAAATTAAAGCTTGAAATTTCGCGAGTCGGGTGTTAAGCAAACACTTTTTCGAAATTTGAAGAAAAAAGACAAGTGATTTTCTGATCGTAGTAGCACTTTAATCTTTTCACACTTAAATTTTAAGGCATAAAGAGGTACAATGCCTTGTTTACGTGAACTGTCGAAACACTATATAAGTATTAAAAAAAAGTTTAACTTATCCGCAAGAAAGCGAGAGGGAAACTTTTACAACAAGAAGTCGCTTACGAAATCGCGGAGAGATTTTCAATTTTTTGAGATGTGCATTGGTTTCTCTATTGTTAGAAATAAAACAATTTTTCAATCGGCTGCTTATTTAGCTTGTGTGGTATATACTAAAAAAGTTATTCACCCAGTGTCGGTGAAAGTGGTAGATATTTACCTCCACTTCGGTGAATATTTGTTAAATATTTGCACGGCTTGGGTTTGTCATGTGTGTTCTCGCACACTAAAATATATAATACGTCTCATAATAACCTCATATCAATACATTACAGAATCGCGCCCATTGAAACACGTCGATCGTACATGCAAATTAGCGTTCGAAAAAGAGTCAGGGCATATGTAACTAAATGCAGAGCTGTGACTCATCGAATTCTCTAGTGTATATTGTTTCTGCTTTTAGCGCCCACAACACATGCTTATTCATCGAGAAACAATAGACGTAATATTACGAAGGCAGTATCGAATTCAACTCTCAAAATGAATATGTAACTGGTATATTTCAACTGCGAATTAAATAATGAATGTTTAACCGAAATGTTCACTAAAATATTCTGTTTACTGGATTTGAAAATCACGAGAATGAACCTTAGTCCACCAAGAAAATAAGTTGAATGGAATATTTTTGAATTGGGTCTTTTTAAATGTTAAAGGTAACATAGCATAACTGTCACATAGAATAACTTGCCTGCATGCCTTGTATATCCTGTGTATTTGGCTGAATAAAACAGAGAAGACTCGCTATTCATGTAGTGCTGGATATAAAAAAGTGGAAAAATTTCTGGCTCGTTAAGAAGAGAGAAGTTTCTTTCAGTTTCCAGGCGCACTCGTATGTAGACAAACTTTTCTTTTTCGGAAAAAAACTTTTCTATTGTTTATAAGATAGCTAAGGTGAAGATAAAGATCCATGGGACTTTTGCTGTGCATCGAGAAAAATAGTTTTAAACTAGATATAAGTGTCTAAATCGAACGCTACGATAAACGTGATTCTAAAGGAGTTATTTTCTAACCTTGATGAGCTTTGGTATTGTATTCCAGCTAAGCAAGCCAAAGAGAAGAAAAAACCAGCAAATCAAGAGTGCAAAACCAAGAGCCCTTGCATACCAGAGGCAAAAAGAAGCAGATCACGATATGGTTCTCTGTAGTCTTCGATTCAGGTGGCATTGAGACCAAATTGACTGTTGCGCGTGTGTGTTTCCAAAAGCCAATACTGTGGTGATCAATTATTTACCACTAGAGGTAGTTGTAATAAAGGAATTTGGAATTTAACTAATGCTTATTATTTACGTTTTCGGTGGGTTTCAAAACATAATTGTTAAGGAATTAGGGATGGCAAGTTTTTGTATTTAGAAGGAATATTCTAACTTCTTATAAAGATCGATTTTGAAAAGCATTTGAAAATGAACATTTACGGTTTTTCGGCGCTCATGTCATCATTGTCGAATGTGAAGAAATTAACATAAGCGAGTTGATGAGTTGACGACATAGATATAGGTCGGACGAAAACAAAGCACTTCAGATGTCAAACATTATCAGGTAAATCTTCGGTTAAGGCATG
>JAEMWC010000769.1:47500-52500 GCA_016490735.1 Pachyseris speciosa | reverse complement strand
CAACGGGGTTTGAACCCGTGACCTCGCGATTACCGGTGCGATGCTCTAACCAACTGAGCTATGAAGCCACTGACGTTGGGAGCAGGTCAATTGTGGGTTCATATGTTCCCGTGAAAGAAATGAGTGTGAATGATATCTGAAATGAATCATATATGAACTGCGGAAATGAAATCAAATGAAGAATGATCCTCGCAGTTGTGATCGCAATTTATGCAATTGCGAAAAGAAGCCTGAAAATAACATTCAGGACTTCAACGGGGTTTGAACCCGTGACCTCGCGATTACCGGTGCGATGCTCTAACCAACTGAGCTATGAAGCCACTGACGTTGGGAGCAGGTCAATTGTGGGTTCATATGTTCCCGTGAAAGAAATGAGTGTGAATGATATCTGAAATGAATCATATATGAACTGCGGAAATGAAATCAAATGAAGAATGATCCTCGCAGTTGTGATCGCAATTTATGCAATTGCGAAAAGAAAAAAGGAACATATGAACCCACAATTGACCTTTTTTTCAGGCTTCTTTTCGCAATTGCTTAAATTGCGATCACAACTGCGAGGATCATTCATTCGTTCGTTCATTCATTCATTCATTCATTCATTCATTCATTCATCATTCATTCATCCATCCGGGTAGTTGCTGTTGTCACAACATCGGTATTCATTAGCACGTATTAGTTATTTATATTCATAATTGCGCCTTGTGACACTTGCACTGAAGGAGGCAGAAGTCTCTGTCCAAACATCTCTGTTAAATTCCAAAGGGTCGCTGTAATTATAAAACTGATACTAAAATTGGCTTTGGGAAACAATTGAATTGTGGCGGTGGTAAAGGACATCGTGGTTTCGGTGGTGGTGGAGATGTTGGAGAAGGCGGTGATGGTGGTAGTAGTGGTAGAAAGCAGTAGAAATGAGGAAGAGGGAAAAAGAAATGAATAAGAGGAGAAGTAGGAGGAGGAGGAGAGAATAAATAAAATGAGGAGGAGGAGGAGGTAGTCCAGAAGCCAGGACTGGAAAATTGAGGTTTCGCACAACCCACAAGTTAACAAAAGGTTTGATAGTCGATTTCGATAGAGAAAGACCTGCAGATTAATGCCAAGTAGTTTGTAAAGTCAAATTGTGGTATAGGTTTTCCATTAAGTGGGTGTTTTGGTGGACACACGAAAAAACGGGCTTTCTTGGCCTTTTGACTATGTTTTTTTAAAGACAAAACGTCTTGTGTGAAGGCAGTTCATAACAGGAAGTTTACTTACTCTATAAAACCATGAAGTCATGTCACGTGACTGGTCATGTGACTCTGAATATGCAAAAAACGTCATTGAAAGTACTAACTACTGCAGTTTTACTTTGATTTACAAACATTTGCCTATCATTTCGGGGAAGGAAAGAACATTTTTGTGTTAGACAAAATAAATTTGCACTAAATTCTTAAGTAAAAACTAGAATTGCTTTCTTAAAATAAAGTTTACATCGTTTTTAAAGAATTATCCTCTCGGCATTAAAACGAGGCTAGATAGTTAGTGAACCCTTTTCGCTTTGTTTTGCCACAAGGTAGTTATTGAGCAGTATGAAATTGTATGAGAAATCATCAGAGATTTATCCTTATTGTTTTTCATAGGTTTTGAGAAAAGTGAATTCCCATATCTAGAATTGACGAGTTAATTTTTTAAGATCGGAAAAGGAGAACTTTTTTAAGTAACAGCCTGAAACTTTACTCATACTTTTGTACTATGGGCGACATCGCGATGAGTCTCACACATAACAACGTTTGAAAAACCCTACTTTGTGAGTTACGGAACAGTGTGAATCTATCAAGACGCATCAAAACAAGAACGTCTGTGTCAGGTGATTGGATGATAATACTTGTTTCTGGGCTCGAAGTGTACTTAGCATGAAACATCATCCAGGTATCTGCTTCTTCATAATTGGATGTAAGATCTACAACATTACCGTTGGAATCTCTCGTGATAGCCACACATCGCCTTCCATCTTTGAATCCTCTTCCGATGATCAGTTTGGTGTTCTCAGGAGCCTTCCTTTGCCAAGACTGCACATATAGACTTTGATGTGAAGTTGCACAGGTTCTCTTTATTCTTGGGGTTGTTAATGTACTTGGCCCATTGCCTGGGTACTGGCGCCGAAGGGTCACCAATGTGTACTTCCAGCGCGCTTGATGTGCCTCTCCTTGATCACTCACGAGCTTCGATTGACATCTCAAAGTACTGGTCGAAAACGACGTGAACGCATTTACGCTTGCGGGTGGACAGTGGCGAAGAAAGATGCTGTAATACTTTGCAGCGTTCGCCAAACATAGTTGCACCACAAGACTTCGTCATTCCATAGCCATTCCATCTATAATGTATACTGTGTTCTGAGGAGGTGCTTGAAGTCGAGGGACGACATTGACTAGCTACTCTATGATGTAAGCTAATTGGCACTTGGTGTTCTTTCTGAGAGTCCCATCTTTGTGGGAGAGTGCACATGGAATGGGTGACAACAATTCATAGGTCATAACTTCCATTAGATTTATTTGACGCGCATTGGCAACAATTAGCAGCATTCCAAGTAGGCACTGACTGTGGCCATCTTATCTTCTGAGACCTTCACTTTTACCTTCTTCCTCATCGAGCTAAAAGTTTTAAGCTTTAGTTTGGGAATAGAACCCCCAAACCTAACATTATTAGTATTCAATCGCTTCTCTATAAATGCTGTAATCTGCTCTTCACCTTTTCTTCGGCAAGCAAGAAGACATTCTGTGATAAAAGAATGCCCGTAGCAACATTTACAAGGGACTATGTTTCTTCTAGATTGAAGGGGTTGGTCATCAGACCTGATGAAAAACACCTCGTCGGCTTCCTTACATCCTCTTTGTCTCGCTTTACTCTTTGTGCAGCGGCCTCCTTGTGAGTAGCCTTTTGCTGGCACCGTACATCCCTCTTAGGATCATGTTAAGTTGTGACTGATGTACGTTCGTGAACGGTAAGGAAATACCTTTCGAGGGCAGCTGGGCTTTGAGAGATTCCTACTATGCCCCCTTTGACGTCGAACCCGCGTTAATAGATTGCTCGAGAGCCATATCTGTGGCAACTTGTGAGAAAGGCTGACCAGTGAGGCTTATAGCGAATTTTCCTGTGGAAAACTCTTTGTACACTTTGGTGTGCGGGGACTTTAGTTGACGCGTGTCTTCAATATACACTGGCGGCCGCCGCGAATAGTTCTGTCGGTCCATTGAAAAAAAAAATGCAGGGTCAGTACAACCAAAGCCGTAAGGTATAAGTTCCAATTCCCTGTTCTTTCAGCCTTAATGAGTCGGCGAAGAGCATTGGTAATTATGCAGTATTGTCCCCAAAAATGATAATAAAACATCTCCGACTCTGCTCTAGTTTGCGATTTAAAAGAGTCAAACAGCGTGGTTAACTCATGGACATCATGCTTAACCATTTAGTACTTTAAAAACAAGGAGAAGTGTGATTTCCCTTTCATCAATGCCGTGATAAAACCTACGGCATAGACCCTGAACTCTATAAAGAGGTCATCAAGACCAGAGTCTAGGTATTTCTTCCCAAGTAATGTAAGAAAATTAAGAGCTACATGGAAGCCTCCCATCCTTATGACGACGCCAGAGAATTCCTCTGGGTATCTCTACTGGATCTGTTTTGGCTTCATGTATACCACGAGATCAAACGTGATGACAGTATCGTCTTGCTCCATGGCAGCACTAATCATCTGCGCATACTTCAAAACGGTATACACGGTGCTAAAATTAGTTGAGTCGCCATCAATCATGGGACAGTAGCCAACATGTCTTTGCTGGGGCATGTCGGGGAAGAGAATCGAGCTGTAGCCACTCCAACTTGGAACTGGCTGTGTATCTGTTGACTATCCTGTGGCTTGAAAACTGGCTGTATGTATCCGCAAAAATCGAATCGAAGCGATTTAAACATTATTTTAAGAAAGCAATTCTTGCTTTTTACATTAGAATTTAGTTCATATTAATCTTGTTTAAAACAAAAATGTTCGTCCTTCCCTTGGGAGGATAGGAGAATGTATGTAAATGAAAGTAAAACTGTAGTAAGTAATACATTCTATTTGTTTTTTTGCATATTCAGAGTCACATGATCAGTCACGCGACACGCGATTTCATGGTTCAATAGAGTAAGCGAACTTCCTGTTATGAAACTGGTTTCACACAAGAAGTTTCGTCTTACAAAACATAGTCAAATGCCAAACAAACCCTATTTTTAACCCAGCCTCGTTTTCATTTAAACTTTATTTTAAGAAAACAATTCTAGTTTTTGCATAAGCATTTATTGCAAATTTATCTTACCTAACAGAAAAATGTTCGTTCTTTCCTTGAGATGATAGGCAAATGTTTGTAAATCAAAGTAAAACTGTAGTAATCAGTACTTTCCAATAAGTTATTTGCATATTCAAGGTCATATGACCAGTCACGTGACATAATTTCATGATTTTATAGAGTAAGCGAACGTCCCGTTATGAAACTGACCGCTTCATACAAGAAGTATTGCCTTTAAAAAAACATAGTCAAAAGGCCAAGAAACCCCGTTTTTTCCATGCTGAACAGTGGTGTGTCCACGAAAACACCCTCTTAACGCAAAACCTATACCAAAATAAGACTTTACAAACTACCTAGCACTAATCGGCAGGTCTTCCTCTATCAAAACCTTTTGTAACTTGTGGGAAACCTCAATTTTCCAGTCCTGGCTTCTGGAATAAGGAGGAGGATAAGGACCCACGCGTTCAAAAGGCACAGAAAGGTTCTCCCTTTCTATATATATTTTTGACTTAAGTGAGTGTAGGAAGGCATACACCATATTGCTCATTGTCTCTTGCTTCATATCGGAATACCTGGAACCTGTAGCGGTGCATACATTTCAGTTTTGTCGAGTTTACGACTAAATAAAATTGAATAACAGGTTGAATCTTGAGCCAGAATATTATGACAGAACATGAACTTCGGCTATTAATCAGAATGTTG
>JAEMWC010000769.1:40000-42500 GCA_016490735.1 Pachyseris speciosa | reverse complement strand
AGAACCACCAAAAACCAGTAGACGATATAGACACTTTAAAATCATGATGTGTATTAAATTCTTAGGCCCGATTCAAACGTCGAACTTCTCATGTACCGCATCTAATGCAAATAAGCGGAAACAATAGATTCTTCTCATTTGCATTAGATTCGGCACATGAGAAGTTCGACGTTTGAAACGGGCCTTAGTTATAATATATAGATTTAGCCAAGCCTAAAAGCAAACCTCCACGATTATTATTTTTTACTGGTATTGAGCAGCATAGCATGGCTTTCCTTGCCCAATATTTTATGTTTAGAGCAGTCAACGGGAATTGGCCACGGTTCAAAAACCTCAAAACATTACAAGAAAATAATACACGACGCGTGTGTTTGTTCGAAAACGAATTTAGCAATCAAAGAACGATCAAATATTTTGATTCAAAATCGTTGGGCAAGCACGTTTGACGGTTTAGCCACCTCTCTCAATAGTGCATCTAAATGGCTTTAAAAATTGTTTTTTGGATTCAGTTGGTCCGGTGTTTGGCCAAACATAGTTTATGCGTTTAGCCACCCAACGCCGTTGAGTCTTCAAAGAGGAGGCTTAAATTTAAGTTCAGTGGCTTTGTAGAAGTATGGAAAACTTACTAAAAGCTGCTGAAATGCTTCAAATTGTGCATCCACATTCGTCCATTGAGTCACTGAGATAGCAACTTAGCTTTCTTATCCGTGGACCCAAATTGTGAATGCTATTTCACGCGTGGTGTGAAAGATATCGTCCGCCATTTTGAAATTGCCGATAATTTCCGACAAACGCTTGACTCGGATTCTCGTTCCTAGCACTCCTCGGCTGTCCTTCTGGGTGATCTAGACACAAGCACCGAATTCCCGGAACAGCCTACCTTATATGAATAAGCACATCGATCGACATCCCCAGGGAGAATATAATACAAAATATTCGATAGAGACACCCACTGAGTAAACTCATTTAGGAGAACCGTGGTAACGGTTAATAGACCTTTTTAGCTTGTAGAGTTTGTTTTCCCAATGTAGACCATGTGATCTTCCCAAGGGGATTTGCCTTTTGTCTTGTCATAAATTATGCTTACATATGCACGTGAATAAGGCGAAATTTCAAAGAAACCGTTCTCTATGGTAACATCACATGACGTACATTGGGAAAACCAAACATACAAGCTGGAAAGGTCGATTGTGTGTCATCTATTAATGAACCAACACCGTGAACGAAAATCATACTCGCTTGTACGTTGGATCTCACAGGAGATCTGATCAACCAAACTTGAAAAATAGACGATTAGAAGTCCAAAGACCACATGCACTTGATACAACGTAATATATTTGAGAACAATATTTCGGGTGGCCAAACTAGCCTTCTCCCGGTCCCAGGTGTTACTAAATTATAAAAATGAAATTACCATATTATATTATGGAGGATGTCGCAATACATAGGAGGGGCGGAAATGACGTTTACAGGATGATGCAAAAAATTATAAAAAAAATAATAATCCAATAACGCTAGGGATATATAGTTGTGACAGCACAGAGGTTAACGTTCATTTTAGAGTCTCATACTCTTGCAAAGAGTGTTACTATAATTATCATTTTAAATTACAAGACGAGTTCTTATAAAATATTTAAGATAATACGCGCCCACTCATTGGTCAATAGGTGTGTTTAGATGAGAGTATGTAAACACGGTTGTGAAGTCACGCTGTTTGTGTTTCCCGGTACAATTTGAAAACATTTCAAAGCTTTCGCAAGACTCATAAAGCAATTTCAAGTACAAATATCAAGGAATAATAATAATAATAATAATAATAATAATAATAATAATAATAATAATAATAATAAAATAATTGTCAAATTTCGATTTGGGGTTTAACTATCTCTTACTCGTGAGCCCGAGGAAACAAAGCAAAATAAAAACCACAGCGCTTTCCCTGCCTCGATGATCGTGAGCTACACGACCTAAAGCGAAGCTAAGAGGACAAAATATGGAACAAAATAGGCCGTTAACGTTTTTCAAGATAATTTTTCATTAAGCACTACAATAAAATTATCTAGAAGACATTTTTTTATTTAAAAAAATGTACACGAAAACGTACACCAAACTAAGCTTATATGCTACAGACTGTAAACGCTTCAAATCAAACTTTGCGCGGCCGATCGGTTGCCGTGTTTTGGCTGTCAAATTAGCGTAAAATGCATTTTCTCTGAGACCTTCTCAGCTTAAAAATATACTTAAACCTGGATCGGCTGCTTTGGCTACGATACCTACCCAGCATAAAAAGCAATAGAGGACTTTTTTTCCGTGTTGACATAGCCTCATATAAACACTCGGGGGGTTGGGAGAATTCTCGAAAGTTATGCAAACCCTCGACTGCGTCTCGGGTTTGCATAGCTGTCTCGAATTCTTCCATCCCCCTCGTGTTTATATGAGGCTATATAAACACGGAAAAAGTCCTCTATTGCTTAATTGATAAACCTTGTCATCAGACGCG
>JAEMWC010000769.1:12500-35000 GCA_016490735.1 Pachyseris speciosa | reverse complement strand
GTTCATCACTGAGTTCCATGTACTCGTGGAATTTAAGTCGTTTGGCGTGTAATAATTGCGATTTAGGTTAAGAGGAGCTGAGCGAGTTCATGGAAGAAGCCAACATGGATTTAACTAAATAAATCGCTTGCGTACACTACACTTTAATCGTCACATCTAAAAAACGTTACACCACACCTCGTTTTTCGTCTCTTCTCTTGCCCTTGCTAAAATAATATCAAATATAGAAAAGGTAAATAAACACGTGAGATGATATTAAAAAAAGAAATTATAACTGAATGATAAAATGATGCGTCCCTTCCGCTTGCTTTCGTCCATGGCGACGGCCGTGAAGGAGACTACATGTCGGGAAATCACTTTCCATGGCGGGAAATCACTTGCTCCAATATGTCACGCAATATGTCACAATATGTCAGCATTTCTCCAATGTGTTTATTACTCTTTTCCCATCAGTGATCCGATCCGATCCGATCCGATCCGATCCGATCCGATCAGATCCGATCCGTGATCCGATCTGATCCCGGTTTTGTCGACGCCGGATCTCGTAGGATGCAAGCTGAAATGTTGTTCTGGAAATCAACTTTTGTCTACCCAGTGTTTTCTCATCCTTAATAGCCTGGCCGATGGTAGCTTTTGGTGCATAATAATTTTAAAAACACAACAAAACTTACCTGGCAAATCATCACTTTCGGTTGAGCTATTTCCATCGCCATCACATAATAAACAGTTCAGTTCACTTTTCATTCTAATGTAAATGGCTCCTTGCCCACAGAGCAGTTTCACTTGCTTGTACGTGTATTCTTCACAACTAACAGGTGTGCTTAACTTGCGCCGGTTTGCACGAAGAAACACAAAATCTCTGTTGCCAACTAAGGGATACTTTAGTCTGATTGCATCGCCAATTTTGGATCGGATGTCGGCCTCTCCATCTGTGTTGACTAAATTAACAAATCCTCGAAGCAAAATATTCTCTTGGTGAATTGCCAAGTCTTCGTCGTCGTCCCCAACGTACAGAAGAGCAAATTCAAACGGTTTAGATTGCTCTGGAATTGCTCTCTGTTTCTTTCCTCTGTGACTGGCAGGAGCGCACGGTGATGCTGATCGAAGTCGCTCCCGTTGGCTCAAGCGAGAACACAATCCTGTACTTCGACTTCTTTGCAACATGGATCGAGCTCGTTCGACGGCACTGGAAACATTGATCGTTGAACTTAAGCTTAAGTTATTTTCCGATACGACTTGACTCGCTGAATCCAGGACGTTCGAATTTGATCTTGAACTACTACTACCTAACACTTGCGACACGAGTCTCGAGCACTCACCCAACGAATCGGCAAGATTTCGAAGACGTTCCTCCATTTTGGCGGCGGGAGAAGCCTTTCAGACGGGACTCCCGGATGTTTGATCCAAGATGCTATGCGCGTAGTTAGTTGAATTTGAATGTTCATTCAATTGAATTTGAATTTTATTGAATAGAAATTTGAAATGCCATTGAATTGAATTTGAATTTTCATTGAATTGAATTTGAATGTTCATGAATTGAAATTGAATTTTCTTTGAATTGAATTTGAATTGAATTTGAATTTGAATTCCATTGAATTGAATTTGAATTTCATTGAATTGAATTTGAATTTCATTGAATTGAATTTGAATTTTATTGAATTGAAATTTGAAATGCCATTGAATTGAATTTGAATTTGATTGACTTGAAATTTGAAATGCCATTGAATTGAATTTGAATTTTCATTGAATTGAATTTGAACGTTCATTGAATTGAAATTGAATTTTCTTTGAATTGAATTTGAATTGAATTTGAATTTGAATTCCATTGAATTGAATTTGAATTTCATTGAATTGAATTTGAATTTCATTGAATCGAATTTGAATTTTAGCATTGAATATTGCTACAATTGGCTTGCCATACCAAGAAACATTTTGCAGTTTTTCAGATTTTTTGTCTATTCAGTTCTGTCTCGTTTTTTCTTGTTCGGACTCACCTAAATCAATTGACTCTAAGAACATAAACTGACGCGTGGTAACAAAGTACTTCCTGTTACGTTTGAGATCCGTTTTCAAGGTTTTGGTACTTGACTGCATTGATCGAATTTGGCACACTAAGGAGAAGACACGGGAGCATATCAAACCTGATACGTAGTGGAAAAAGACATATCAGAAAGATTTTTATTTTATTGAAAACCTTGGTGTAATGTAAGCCAAAGAAGGACAGGAGTAGAAGTGTGTTTGTTGGCACCAATTGGTTACTCAGAATTGGATATACATTTAGGTACTGCGCGCGTTAATAGAGAGATTAAGATAGAGGTTTTTCGGCATTTCCCGCGAACCGCAAACGTCAAGAAGTCACGTGACCAAGTTCCGCCGTCAGGTTCGCGGTTTGAAGTTCGCGTTTAGACGTGAGGAAGGCAGTTTTCAGGTTAGTCATTTACCTCGAGGTTTCTTTGCTTTTATTTTGAAATATGTCACGTTAGGGGAGTTTAGATTAGTTGATACACATCTGTAATTTTCATTCGATATGGTTTTAGCGCAGAGGTGCAATTCGTGAGTTGCAATGATGTTGTGAATCGCGACCGCTTTTTTCAGTTTCAAGCAACATGGCTGCCGAGCCAGGAGTGGTTCTTGCTTCTACTAAAACTGTATTGATAAGAAGATATTTGTGACACATTTACTCAATAGATAATACCTTCGAATAAAATAGCTGTTCATAGTAACAGCTAAATTAAGATTAAAACAAACATAATAATACAACTTGTTTTGTTTCCAAACACTTGTAGTAAGCTTAATTCATGTTGATTTGCATCTTGCAGACAATGGCGCCGTTCAGATGGCCGTTAGTTCAGAACGACATTGATCTTGCTATAGAAGTGGATGCAGCCAGGCCCGAGAAGTCTTCTGATTGGGATGTTATCGCTTCAAAGCTCAGCAACCACTTTTCAACCCCAGAAAAGCCGGTAGAATTAACAGGCCGTAGTTGCAGAGAGCGTATGGACAGAGTTCTTGAAAAATACAAATCCGAAGAATCTCGATCTTTGAAAAGGTACCCCCATATTCTGATTATTTATAGAGAAGCTTTGAGCTTCCAGTTAAATAAGTGTTTTAATATTTTAGGTCAGGAACTGAGGACGAGTTCACCGAATTGAAACAGCTTTGCGAAGATATATTGACTTTCCGCAGAGATTTTGCTGAGGCGAAACAGAAGGAAAAGGAGTCCAAGATAGCCAAGGAGGAGAGAGATAAAAAGGCAGGAGAGGAAATGAGACGTGCTGCCATGGAAGGGAGGGCCAGTATGTTAGCTTATTAACTGAAACGTGTCTGTAAAATACATTTAATTTGGTGTTATGAGTGTGACTGTAAATTGTTGATATGGACAACTGGACATGGGGGATTGGTTGAATCGCTCGACTTACATTTTTTTTGGACAGTCAGTTGAAACTTCAGCCCCCACTCCCTCCTCAGACCTGTTAACAATTTTCCATGGCTGTTTTAAAATCTTAAGTTGATAATTTTGCACACCTGGGGCAAATGAGTATTTGTGTGTGTGGTGGTTAAGCAGTCCCTCGTTATTTCCCAGGCCTTCTTTACAGTACAGTCACTTTACTAATGCTTCATATTTTGTACAATTAGAGAGACGACGTGGAGGCGATGGAAGTGCTTCGGCCAGTACTAGTTTGGAAAACTTGGATGAAGATGTTTCATCAGACGAAGAGTCGCCAAAAAAGAGAAAGGTCTGTTGAAATAATGAACCTATGCATGTTGTTACCTGGGAGGGGGTAGGCAGGGGTGGGATTTTGTTAAAAGCCACTCCCCCGGGAGAATGTATTTTTTTTAATTGACCAAAACAATCTTTGTGGCAGCAGATGTTATGTGTCAAAATCTACTCCCCTGTAATGGCAGAAGCAATCTGAATCCCTACCCCTGTTCCCCCACCCCCCACCCCCCAGGCTAATATTTAATTGATAGGTGTATGATAAACTCCCTAATTAGCTAAATAGGTGGTCAAACCAAGGCTGGTGCAACCTCAGCAAACTTTGGGTTGAAGAGGGGGGGGGGACAGGTCAACTTTTCTGCTTTGAGGGGGTGGGGGGGCAAATTCGTACTAATAGTAAAACTGATATGCCAATACTCGACCCCTCCTCTCACTTGCTACATGGCCAATAGGTAGACAGTGAGGTAGTTAGGAAAAAGGAAACAGTTCATCTGATATCAATGATAATTGAAACCCACTTTTGGGGCACCAGCACTAAAGTTAGTCACCTCTGCTATTGTTAGGTTGCAAGAAAAGAAGAGTGGGAAAGCTTAGCGCAGTGGAAATGCTAGCTGAGAAATACGACCAAAAGGCCAGTCTCAAGGAAAAAGAAATTGAGTTTAAGAAGATGGAGTTGCAGTTTCAAATTCAGAAATTTGAGAAAGAATCAGAAGAGAGAAAGCTGCGACTGGAACTTGAGATACAGGAACGAAGGGCAATGTTGGACATTCTAAACAAGATGAAATGATCTAAGTGATTGCTCTTCTTAGCAGAAAAACGTTCATGATAGACTTTTTAAATTTAACTGACAAGCTTTTGTTTTATCCTTGAAAAAAGTTGGTTCATATATTAATTTTGACATGTGATAATATATTATTTTATTTAATTGATACAGTTGTCCAAGGTTCACAATTTTATTTAAACCTTGAAAGAAATATATTCAAAAATATATCTAATATATGTTTTAACCCTGAAAGAAATGTCTTCAAATGAATATTTAAAAAAAAAAATAATGTACCAGTATTTTTATTAAATAACCTTGAGAGAAATATCTTCAAATGAATATCTTAAATATGAAATATTTAACATTTATAAAAGGAAATAAAGTTTTGAACTATTATCTGTTTTACTGATTTGCTGATTTCCTAGATATGCTGCTAGAGAATTTTTTAAAAATCTGAATGTTCAAAATACTGGAAAATTTTTCCAAAAAGCCCCATTCTACACTTGTTCACACTTCGCCCAGCTCATCAACATTGAATTTGGCACCACAAAAGGGAGCTAGGAGCAAAATGCCAGTGTTAACCGTCTGAATCTGCTGTTATGTTTTAGGGGAATGTATAAATGTGCCTGCACTTTATCCAAGAATGGACCAGCTTGCTTTCCAAAAATATGACAGCACGGAAAAAGTGAATCTTAATTTAAGTACAGTGTGAATAGTAAATTGTTGAAATGTTTCTATTCAGTGCTGAGGGATCCAGATCAGCATAATCTCTGGTAACAGAGACCCATATAGATGATTGAAGCAGTTGCAATAAAATGCAAAGTGGTTATTTCCCTTTTGCTAAAAAGAATGTAACATTTTATAACAAAAGTAAAAATTTTGATATTTTAAGGCCTGCTTGTTCATTGATTGGACAAGTATGTTTCAAGTGTTGGCGGTTCCAGCTCAAAAAATGAGCTTGTTTGAGATCCGTACAGGCAAGTATGACAATTGATCAGAATGGTAGCGACTAGGTAATATTTTCCTACTGGCTGGAGTAGAACTTTCAGATTTTTCTTAAAATCCAAGTAAGCAAAATTCTGGCAGATCTTCCCAAAGCCCCACTCCACATTCACTCTGACTTTGCTCATCTTTCTGTTGAATTCTTGTTCATGAATGGTTAGATTGACTCCTCGAAAAGGTGCCAAGATGTTGCATGTAATGGGGTAGGCTGGATCTCCATAGATGACATAGGGCTGCCCATTAGGTTGAACAAAACCTTGCAGTTTGGGCAGCAGGTCACTCACACCAAGCATAAAAGCATCATGCCTCCGTCCCTCAATTGGTCCAAACATGCGAGCTATCAGTCCATTGGGTGCTTGAATTGACTGCAAGAAGACAAATATATTGTCAAAAACGTGATGACAACTTTGATACTGCCCACTGTTTCTTGTGCATCATGGCAAGTGTTTCAAAGTAGTTTGTGTATAGTGCTCAACAATAACCTTTAACTGTGTACTGTCATCAAGTATAAATTTTTAAGGGGACACAGTTTAGCTGCCATGTTGATTTCCTTTATTTTTGCATTTTGATTTCAAAGAAGTCTTGGCAAATGATAGCTGCCAAATTGGAAAACATTCTCTCATTTATGCCAAAATCAAGCTTTGGCTGTCATATTTCGGCTGCTTAAGTACAGTGTATATACAAGCAAAACAATTGCTTAGTAATGGAATTCTTCATCATCAGCAACATGTAACTTATTTTACCTGAAACTTTATGCAATGCGTTCTTTTGTGGCCACTAAACATAATCCTCTGACTATGGATAGGTCTTGCTATTGGTCGTGCTGTTCCATCTATGAAACCCCAGCACTGCTGTAGCAGAGCTCCTTTTGCATGTATAACTTCTGAAAACAGTCCAGTGTTGAGCCATATGAGATCCAGAGAATCCAGTAAATGGCGGTATCGATTGTGGATGTCATCCATTATCTATGATTTGAAAACATTTAGGGGATCTGGTCAAAACAACTACTTTTCAGGGACGCATCATGACCTACAGAGACTGGTGACTTCTTTCATACCCCTCCCCCTCTCCTTCCCAATAAAATGGTTTCTTCTTTTCATACCAACCCCCCCCCCCCCCCCCCTGCTGTCTTCAAAGGAATACGGCATCTTTATCATCTTTTTTCATCTTTATTTATTTAAAAACATGGTAAATAAATCGGGCATTAGCAATTGAATATAAAAGCTACAACTATTGCGAAAAACTACGTATACAGATTAATCTTCTAAAATTTTCAAAAATGCTTGATGCTGTTTGTGCAGCCTAACAGCTTTCTTCTCTGTTGCACAAGTAATGTTTGACTGGGAGTGTGTTCTTTCCTAGAAAGACCATGAATTTTTTGGGGGAATAAAATCTATCGCCAGGGTCCCCACTCTTAACTTGATGTAAAATTCAAGGACTTTTCCAGGACTTCCCAGATTTTCTAGCAAATTCAAGGACTTTCTGTTCCAAATAAAACTTGCAGTATATTTTTCCCCTTTCAGGATTTTCAAAGACCCCAGCCAATGATTTTCAAGGACTTTCCAGGGCTTATTCCTTTCCAGGATTTATAATATAGATAAATTTTTTTCTCAAAACCTAATTTTTTATGTTGGCCACCTACCGTATTAAAAATGATGCTCAATTCTGCTTCGGCTCTTCCAAAAAGAGAAACGAGTTCACACCAACGATTTGGATAGGCTAATCTGCGCAGCAATATCAGTAAAGCCTCTATGGCTGTGGCACACGTGCCATTTCGACATATGTAATATCCTGGTAATTGTAGAGCACTCTTGAGGCGTGGAATATCCACCTTTTCAAACCTGTGAACGGTACAAGTTAACAAGTTGACAAGTTGCACAAGATGTAAACAAAGAGAAAACGTAAGAGTGATATATTGAAACAATTGCAGAACACGAATATTTCAAGCACAACTCTGTCTCTGTTGATATACCTGAATAATAGTTTACAGTCCATTTCACTTATGCCATCTAAATTAACGTGGGGTCCAAGTTCTCGGCTCGGAGTAGTAGCCAACTCCAATAAAAGCACATCCAATTCATCTTCACTGTCACTCGCACTTGAACTGCTACTGCTATCAAGAAGATCGTGCATCATTACTTCCGATAGCTGGCCAAAATTTCTCCTATTAACAAAAGGCAGTAATCACTCAGCTTCAAGTATTTCACAGTAGTTTTATTTTTTTAAAGAAAATGAAAACAATGGCAGTAAAACAACTCAAAAGCGTTGCGAAGCATATCTTTACCTCCTTGTAGCCGCCATATTGGAGTAATATTCCCAGAAGTCTGCGGGCCATTAACCAACCGCAAACTTATCGCGTGACATGCAGCAAACCTCAAACGCGTGACGGCTAACGTCTAACCGCGGTTTGCCGTTTGCAGTGTTTGTATAAACCTCTATCTTAATCTCTCTAATGTCCGATGATGGTAGCGACGCCGATGAAGAAAACAATAATGACGACAACGAGGGCAATGACGATGATAACGTTGATGAGATGATCATGATAATGGCATGTTTAGTTCACCTTGTAAGCCCAGAGCCAAATCGGAAATGTTTGGTGACCAAACATCATCAAACATAGTTTGGTGACCAAAACGTCTACCGTTTGACCACCTTGTTTGGTCTTGTTTCATCGTCTTGCATGCATCGTGTTTGATAACATTTAAACTCCATCAAACGATCGATCAAACGACTTAAAACATTCCTTTTGTTTTTGTGTTTGTTTCATTTCTGAGCTGCGTTATCTTATTCGCTTGCCGGTACAGATACAGATACAGCGTTATGTTTTCACGGCTAGCTGTTTCAGGTGATTAGAGTGCCGTTCCCGTTGTTTCTCACACTCGAGTTGTTCTTCAATAGAGCATAGGAAGGCACTGGCTATAAGGTGGCCTAAGGGTAAACCCATTGCAACACCATCAACCTGTTCGTATAGCCTTCCATTAAACTGAAACAGCTGATATTTTTGTTGCTACTTGCAATAATTCAGCCAGATCGGAGTGGCTGATATTCAGTTTTTGTGTAACATTGAACCAAAAATACTTTCTCAACTTGGATACAAGATCGTTTCATCAAGTGGCACAAGCTACCATCATTTTAATCATTTCTTATTGTTCTATAGTTTAAGATATTTTTGTTGAATATTGTAATTACTTTGAAAAGCCATAATTTGGAAATTAATAAAGTTATTACTATTACTATTTTATAGGAGATATGTCGATGACACAGTATCTTCAGTGTCAGACTGATTCCAAGTGCAACAGCCTTCTTGGCAACTTGGAATGAGTGTCATCTATCCATACACTTTACGATGGAGTTAGCCGACACTGAACAACAAGATACCATTCCTTAGCATGATGATAGAAAAGAAAGGCTGCGAACTGGTTTTAAAACAGCGTGTACCGAAGTCCAACGAACAATGGTCTCCTTTTGCATTTTCAGATCCACGTGGATATGCGCTACAAGAAATCATGACATGTAATTAAGACCTTGTTACACCAGGAAAAAACGGCACTTTTTAAATCACATGGAGGAAATTGTAGTCAAATAAATTGATGATATAAATTATTTATATTACATGAGATATTGAAATTTGCAATCATTAATTACTTGTTCTGTTCTTTCCTTTCTATTCTGTTCTGGATTCAATGTGATTTTAGTTCGATCGGTCTAAAGCCTCAGTGATGATATAACTCGCGCTCTGATTGGTTAAAAAAGCGTGCTATATGAGAATACAGATGAACGGCCAGCTACGTACGAAATCGACCCAAATGAAAATCGGTTTCATTTTGAGTCATACGACTTGTACGACCTAGAAAACGACTATGAAAACGAGCGGTTAGCCTCTGGATTTGGAAGATGCTTCTGCGAGTAAACACCACAGCAAGGATTAATATCAAACGTGTTTTCAGACGTTGCTGAAATTGTCCGAGTCATGCAGCGACGAGGGCAATTTCAGCAACTTCTGAAAAACACAAGTGATATTAATCCTTAATTTTTACAATGACTCATTCCAATTACGTGTTAATAACTTAAGGAAAAATTTTTCTTGACACTGCTAAGGCACGTAGAAAAACAGTCAACCAAGCAAAGTAAAAACACTCGTTCGCTCGCAAATCAAACGAACAAACAATTCAATTACTTTTTAACTTGCATCCAAAACGAATGTTGATGGTTATCATTTAAGGGACACAAGGGCCTGGAAAAATTTTACATTAAATGAAAGGCCATGTACACAGGATTTCAAAGCTGGTATTCGTTTGGTTAAGCGCCGTTCTGAATTCTATTCAGATGACTTTGAAATCGCGCTAAATTTCCGCTTTTGAAAGCAAACTTTTGGAGGCTGTGAAGTAACATTAAGACAAGCTGATCTTTGGCAAACAGAGGATTTCTGTGAAGATTGAGTCATTTTGATTTAATATCTTGCTGTTAGCTGAAACAACACTTACACAATTGTTAATAATAATAATAATAATAATAATAATAATAATAATAATAATAATAATAATAATAATTATTATTATTATTATTATTATTATTACTAGAATGCAGGGAAAAAGCGTTAAGCTTAAAAAGCTCAAGTAACCCGCCATGTTACCAGAACGGACGCAAGAAAGGATATATGCGCATTTTGAAAGATCTATGGGATGACGTGGGATACGTGAACTTGGGGTTATCAGCTCAGAATCTTCGCGACCACGCAGCAGCGATAACGGATGAAAACTCACAAATAAGTGTTAGAGGCGACTCTTCAACTGCTCTAGACGAAACAGAAGAGGTTGGTGCCTCTATGTTGTCACAAACCGAGGGTCTCGAACCCGCCCAATGCGAAGGTGAAAATTTATCAAACGGGAATGTGGTCGAAGGTTAGAATTTGCATATTTCTTCCGACTTTGCTGATCAAAGAGCTCCCCAGGGACGGACCGCTACTTGCAAGGATCAAAACACCAAAAATCAAATCAAGCCAAATCTGCCTGATTATGATGAGCCTCCCTCCAAAACAAAGAACAAAACTTGGGGCAGTATTAGTTACGCATGTTTCTGTAATACTGTCAACGATGTTTACGATGAAATCGTCCACTACAGGAGGAATATATTCCATGTTCCATCGGGTCGCGCAGGGAACAGTTTCATTGAAGAACTAACCTCTGGATTAAACAATTTAATTCAGATTCTGACTTGAACTCGGTCGCTCTTAAAGCATTCATGGTGCTCCTAACTTTGATTTTGCAAAAACCATCCGCTACTTCCAAAAGCAAGGAGCATAGTGAAGCAATAAAGCGTCGATTAGCACTCTGGAAACAAGGGGACATTGATGTGCTGCTTAAAGAAGTGAGGTTCTTTCAAGGGAAATTTGTGAATTCCAAGAAACCTAGAAAGGTTGAAGACATATCCAAAGCCTTCTCAAAACTGGTTCTGCAAGGAAAATTGACAGCTGCAATGAAACTCCTAGACAACGAGAGCTCGTCCGGTCTGCTCGACCTATCGCCAGATGTCCTGCAAGGACTACAGGACAAGCACCCACAGGCAGCTGATATCGCAGAGGAGATTTTGTTACATGGCCCAATTGATTATATTCCGCCAAATGTTTATGACCTCATAGACGAAGAATTGATCTACAACTCGGCAAGTAAAACCAAGGGCTCAGCCGGACCATCTGGAACGGACGCAGAGCTGTATAAGAGAATCCTGTGCTCTAAGAACTTCAAGACCGAGGGCAAAATATTGAGAGAAGAGCTAGCCGTGTTCACAAGAAATCTGTTAAGGAAATCGTACCACCCATCCTTACTTGAAGCCTTTACGTCCTGCAGGCTTATCCCGCTTGATAAGAACCCGGGAATTAGACCAATTAGTGTTGGAGAGGTACTAAGGGGAATAGTGGCGAAAACGGTCAGCGGTTTCTTAAAGGAGGAAATAAAAGAAGCGGCGGGTCCCCTACAAGTTTGCGCTGGTCATAACGCAGGAGCGGAGGCTGCGATCCATGCAATGAGTCAAGTGTTTGTTGAAGAAGGAACAGATGGAATATTGCTAATTGATGCTAGTAACGCTTTTAACCAAATGAATAGATCAGCGGCCTTACACAATATCCAGATCATGTGCAAAGAAATGGCGCTCTATGTTATTAACACATATAGAAGCCCATCTAGACTGTTTATTTGTGGGGGAGGTGAAATACTTTCTCGAGAAGGCACCACACAAGGAGATCCGCTAGCGATGCCATGGTACGCACTTAATACATCCATAATGATACAGAATTTGAGGGATCATTGCCCATTGGTTAAACAGGTGTGGCTTGCAGACGATTCACCTGGAGGAGGGAGTATAGTGCAGTTATACAACTGGTACAGGCAATTGAGTAAGGAAGGACAAAAGTTTGGTTACCTTGTGAATGGGACAAAGAGCTGGCTTATTGTGAAGTCTAGGGAACTCGAGGAGGAAGCAAAGAGGGTGTTAGGAGAAGAAGTCAACATAACGATTGAAGGTCAGCGCCACTTGGGAGCAGTTATTGCGTCGCAAGAATACAAAGATCAATATTGTGAGAAGAAAGTTCGTGCATGGAAAGAGGAAATCGAACGTCTCTCTGAAATAGCGAAGAGCCAGCCCAATGCGGCGTATATTGCTTTCACAAAAGGCTACAAGTCGAAGTTCACCTACTTCATGCGCACGATCGAATCGTTTGAAGTTTATGTCGATCCAATCCAGGAAGTGATTGAAGATTCACTTTGTTCAGTCAATCCGAGCCTCTCCCTAACGAGGTGCGCAGACTTGCTACCTTAGCAACTGGTCAAGGGGGTCTAGGCATTCCTGATCTGAAATCCGAGGCACCGCAGCAGTTTGCTGCCTTGAGACTAATAACCACCGCACACGTAGATTCTATTACATCTCAGAGTTCTATCATGGTGCCAGGAGAAAGATCTACGGAGGAGCTAAAGAAGCATCAACAATCACTTAAGAGAACAAGTGCCAAAGAGAAAATGGATAGCATTGATTCAAGCCTCTCCCCAGGCCTGCTGCGTCTGGTTAATCAATCGAGGGACAAGGGCGCAAGTTCTTGGCTGAATGCGATGCCTCTCGCAGACAAAGGTTTAGCCCTCAACAAGCAAGAGTTCAGAGACTCGCTACGCTTGCGTTATGACTTGCCCTTAGTCGATTTACCAAGTCATTGCATATGTGGGGATAAATTCACCGTTAGTCACGCTCTCTCTTGTAAAAAGGGGGGTTTGTAGCGCAGAGACATGACGGTGTACGGAACTTGTTAACGACATTCATCGACAAGATCTGCAATAATGTCGAAATCGAACCACGCCTTCAACCCCTGGACAACGAGCGATTTCATTTGAGGAGCGCTGTTACAAGTTCTGAGGCAAGTTGGACATCAAAGCGGGAGGCTTCGGGGCAAGAGGAGTTACGGCATTTTTTGATGTTAGAGCTACGCACGTCAACTCCAAATGTTACCAGAGCAAGCCAACATCAGAAGTGTTCAAAGAGCAAGAAGAAGAGAAGAAGCGCAAGTACCAGCAGCGGGTGTTAGATGTAGAAATGGGTTCGTTTACGCCTTTAGTGTTTGGAACCAATGGTGGAATGGGAAACGAGTGTCAGCGGTTCTTAAAGCATCTCGCAGACAAGATAGCTCAGAAAGACACCGAGCCTTATCATGTTGTAATCACTTGGCTCAGGACACAGATCTCGTTTGAACTCTTAAGATCAGTACATGTATGCGTCAGAGGTTCGCGAATGCCGTTTCGTAGCAAGATAGAGCAATCATTGGACTGTAAAATAAATGTCGCTAGTGCGGATATCTGAAATACGTGTCTACATGCTTTTATACTAAAGGCTTTTTATGGACACTGGTTTTATCCATCATTAGTATAAATCGATTGTATGACCTTAATATCCCCGCATAATGGAATTCTTAATTAGAATTTTGAACTTTTATTTTTAATTATATCTATTTCCTCTTCTTTTATGTAAGGTCAAGTTACTTCTAATTTTCTTTAATAGTGTTTTGATGAATTAATTAGATTTTCAGTAACAGTAGGTTGATTGTAAATAGGATTTTAAATGAGGTTTTGTAATAAAGATTCTTCTTATTATTAAAAAAATTATTAAAAAATAATAATAATAATAAATATAATAATAATAATAATTATAAATAACAATATATAATTATAATAAGAACCTTCCAAGAATCCTTTGCAGCTGGAAAATCGTCAATCCCAAATAACTTGGTCAGTTTGAGGGCAGCAAGACCCCACGTTGTCTAGAAATAAGTCTTACCATAAACTAATTATTGCACAAGACTAAGGGCGATGACGTCATTGGTCACGTGATTTTGCTCACAAGTGCGTTTTTGCTCACTGTGACGAAGTTATTTTGTTATTGAAAAAGCAGTCAACGTGGTTTGAAGCACAATGGTGTGAGCCATTTCGGACTGCCCGGGTACCGAACAAAATATAAATATTAAGGGAGGTATATACAATTTTCAAAAAGTGGGAGTCTGGGTACAAGTGCTATCTCGCGTTGCATTAAACGCGAGGAAACAAAAATTTGGATATTGGTAGATATTTTTATGAAATATACATTTTTGTCATTTTTAATGCTGTGACGTCATCGGTCACGTGACCAGAACGGACCGAAGTTTAATATTCGCTCTAAAAGTTTACTAGAACCTTTCTCCAAGAATATTTTTAGGCGAAGTTGTAGTTTAATAAATAGTGTTTTAAAAAATGGCCATGATTACTTTTTGCCTAAAAAAGTGCGGCAGTAGAAAATCTAACTGAAAAGTTTGTCAGCTTCCTGCTCAACGACCATTTGAGGTAGGAATAAAAGAAAATTTTGCCTAAGGCTTGAGAGTATGCTCTTTATGATGGCGTTGTCAGTTTCTTCTAATTTCGATTGCTTTTGGCGAGGATCGATGTTTAAGATTTTTTTCAGAGGAGAGGGCCTGGAGGAAAAAACGAAAACGAGGCTATACTTTCGCGCGCTTTTTGTTCACTGCGACGCCGCGCCACAAAAGGTTAGCTAGAAAAAAAAATTCCAAGGACTGGACAACGGACTGGACTTGCATTTTCTTTAAACGGAACTTTCGACGACGTTTTTAATTATTATTTTTTTTATGGCTGCTGTCTGCTCAGGAACAATGTATACTTGAGAAGGTAAGTTGATACAGATAGTTGTTGCTGTTTGTTAAAAAACAAAACAAAAAAAAAAGCGCGTTTGTGGTACACTTAAATGCACTTCTCACCTAAAAAGTGTTGTTTAATTCTTGAAATTATAAAACTTAAACTAGAAGTTGCAGCAATGCGAATGAAATCAAATTAATGCTAACATTAAATGAGACAATTTAAGTTGCTTAAGGCAACCGATGCAAGCTCAGTAATTTTACTAAATACGATATTTGAAGGTTAAAAACGTATCTTAAACAGTGACGGAATAAATGATTACTTTATTTTCAACCGGAACTTGAAACGTTACCTTCATTCGCACAGACATCAAAACTTTATTTTATACTGTCCATGAACTAAATTCCCTATTACAATTATAACAAAGTGTACAATAAAGCCATTATTCAAAGTATTGGCCAAAGAAAAATAGTTGCGCATAAACAAATACTGGAACAGTTCGTGCTTTCAAATGGATTACCCTAATGAATTACACGATTCCGACACATAAATTTAATTTGAGTGGCGAAACATTTTGTTGTATCTGAAAAATTACTGTACTACAAAAAACGTTCTCACAGAGGTTGTAATGCATGGGGGTTCACATAATTTAATTCAATTTTATAAAGCTAAAAATTGTGTGTCAAAGATTTAGCAGAAACAGAGAAAAGTTTTAAAATCACGGCTGTTTGTGCGAGTTTGTGTACGTTCGCGCTAAACGCGGAAAGTACCTAAGCTTAATAACTCTGAAGACGTCAAGACGTTAAGTTTATGTCAAAACCGACCAAGAACCAGTCGAAAAAAAAAAAAAACAAAGAAAGATTAGCAAATAATTGTTTTAATAGATTTGGCAGTTTTACAAAGTGTTACGCTTCTGGTTTGTGGCACCTATTTACAATGGTAGTCTGAGGAAAAACCTTTTTACAACAATGTTTAAATAAGAAGCTTAAGGTTACGGTAAATTTCATTTGAATCTATTTTTTAAATTGAGGGAAATTAAAATGTAATTTGCTATAAGAATGGGTCCAACACAGAAATCCTGAAAACCTTCTTCACAAACAAACTGGCGATAAACTTGAAAACCAAATTTGAGAGTAGGCTTAACATCTTGCCGAGCCATACAAAAGTTGGGCACATAAACAAAGACAACGCTTATCTGGCTTATCGGTTGACCGTAAGTTTTTTGAAGAAAACGACTAAATAAAAGGGCAACGGTAAATACCTTCTCCAATCGTCGAAAAGGCTACATCGGGCCACTGCGTAAATCGCACATCCTTCGTCTTTAATCATGCTCAAAGCACAGCGGGAAAATTTATGTGTTGTCAAATGCAGTCGCGGCGCGAATACAATCCCTTTCACAACGCTTTAGATACATCCAAAAAGCCGTCCATCAAGCCTTGATATAATTCTTCCCAGAGTGGCCAGTTAAAAATATTTTCACAGTCTAACACATCTTCAGGTGACCTAGTCGAAGTGGTGGAACGAGAGAGTCGAACGAGGTATCGCACAGCGTTCATGTGCTCGTTAATCCACTGACTTGGTCTAAGGTTTTATGAGACAGGATGAACCAAATTTCAAAATCATTTCACCGTTTTGAATGTAGTTAAGCTTCGGACTAGAAATTTCCCATTACTTTGTAAGCTTCCGTCTGTACAACATTTAACCCCCAAATTTCGATACAACCAATTTTTTTTTTAATTTATTAGTAAGCTCTGGCTTCCTTGCTCAGCAACAAATAACTTTCAAAACCATGAGAAGTTAAGTGAGAGGAACAATGTCTACAAGGTCTAAATAATTAGTCAGTAGTGCATCAATGGGTGGGGTAGGGGTTCTGAACCTTCAACTGATTGTACTTTTTTCTTCTGGTTCTACCCTTACGTAGCAGTATCTACTTATGTCTTAACTTTGTTGCAGAGTCTAACAAAATTGCAAATTCATCACAACTTATCATTGTTCTTACCACCTTGGGAATGCCACCTTGGGAATGCCACTTTTTTGGTAGCCGCTTCAGTACACGTCTATTATTTCTATTTCTGTATTGTAACCGTTTTCTCCATTTTTACTTTGCTTCAGTGTTGCCCCTGAAGAAGGTTAGTCATGTCTCGCCGTAATATATGGCGTTAAAAGTTACCCTTTTCAACCATCATTTTGTTTCTTTGTCTTATATCTACCTTTTTATGGGATATATAATTATATATTGTTATTTCCGGTTTCACTTGTAATAATAATAATAATAATAATAATAATAATAATAATAATAATAATAATAATTATAATAATAATAACGGGTTCGGTTTAATAACTACCTTCGTATGAAAGAATGAGAAGATTGTGGCTTCCAAAAATAAAAACGTGAGTGTAAATTACCGCCTTGAACTGCTTTGACTGTTCCGACCGGAATTCAAATTACATCAGAGGACTACACGCGAGATCTTCAGGTACGTGATATTGTTTTCATTCGTGTTTAATGCCTTTATTAAAAATGTGCTTACTATGGAGTTCCTCGCTTTCCTCTTCTATTTTCTTTACTATAGTGAACGGTTTTCTACAATTTTTTGACACACGAACTCATGACATTAGCCGTGCATATTTTGTCACGCAAGCATACCGGCATACAATGTCTGTGGCCGTATATTTCGTTGGAATAGTGAGAAAGTAATTATCTAAATTTACAGCGATAGCCATTTTAATTTCTACGAAGACTGTATCGTGAGGTCATAGCCCTCCTCGTTTGGTGGGGTGCTTAATAATAAATTTAATCGTCCCTTGTTTATTGCATTTTATTATATCTCTCACTTAGTACGCGCGCTGTGATTGGTCAATTTTGCGGGCCGTATTCTACAGTACGACCCGCTTGACTTCAACTAGTTTTCTTTCGCGCGCGCTGAATTAACCTCAGAGATTTAATAAATGTCTTACTAACCTCGTTTTCTCGGTCCGTACTGTAAGTTACAGACCGAGTTTTTTTCCCATTAATTTATTGCCCGCGCGCTTCGCGCTTGGGCCATAAATCAACGGGAAAAAACTCGGTCCGTAACTTACAGTACGGACCTCGAACTCCGTTAGTAAGAGGTATATATACAAGCACAGCCTCTCGGAAGAAAGGGGAGAGGAAGGAAGCCACTATTTGACAGCTGATTTGATGAAGCAGTCCCTTCCATTTTCAGCTCGCAATGCATAAATAATGCCTTTAGTATGTACTCTAGAATTTCCTTCGATTTTCAACGAAGGGAGCTTTAAGGGAGTTGAGGTCCCGTCGATTTTATTTATTTTTGTATAAATGCACAGGTTTAAGTCAGTGTTACAAATTATTATCCACGGCATCGCATTTTTAAAGCCTGTATTATTCCAAAATAATATAAGCCTTGAGGATTCAAAAGTTTATTCATTTCCATCTTAGTTACTTGCATGCATTCCCGGGGGGTATTCTCAGAAAAATGGGTGGGGGTATGCGGCCCGCTTCCTGAAGCCCTTACCCTATTTCAGACCAAAATCTGCGATTTTCCCTACCCTATTTCAGACCTGACCAAAAATTTGATACCCTATTTCAGATCTATTTCACGTACACGTACAGTTGTCGTAAATATAATTAAAGACAAAAAAGAAGGGCTTTTGTTGATGGTCTTATCGGCTAAAGATGAAGAAGTAGCTTTTTCTAAAAAAAAAAAACATACCGAATTCAAGACAAGAGTGCACAAACCATACCCTTTTTCAGACCAAAATGGTAAAAATTGATAACCTATTTCAGACCAAAACGGCTAAAAAAAACATATCCTTTGGAGCCGCACATACCTATATAGCTCATATAAGGCAGTACTACCCCCTTGTTCTGTTATGTATCTGTGCAGCGTTCCTGGATAAATGGACAACAATTATCCCAGTATTAGTAAAAGTACGCCTGCACGCCTGGCGAGCATATTCTGCGATTATAATCCCTACGCGTTCGGTTATTGGAATAGTCGACTTTTTAAAGTCGGTCTCCCAGAACGGCCATCTACTGCCAGCAAATGCTTTCGGTTTCTGTAGACATAACCTGGCAATAGGATGCCCTATTCGTGATCGGCCAAGGCGCGATCGATGGAATGGTACGCTCGGCTTCGGCTCAACTTTTGTTTCTTGTTGACTTTGAGCCATGCTGAAGTCAACTTCTTCTTCTGAGGACTAGCCGTTTTGTGGTTCAAACATAAAAGTGTTGAAATCCTTAGAAACAAAGCGACTCTCTTTAATCTTTCAGACATGTTTCGACGGTACATCCGTCATCATCAGTGTGACAGTTAAGATAACAACAGTTCGTTACATAGTGTTACGATAACAAGTGTTCATTGTAACATTACGTTTGATAAAATTTAAAGGTTAACGGGTAAACAGTGTGCGCGCGCACCTGACCATAAATAGCCGGTCGAAGTGCCTAAAAGGAAAGTGACAGATTAATGTGTTTGACCTGCTGATTCAGATCAGGCTTCTCCCATTTTATGTACATAGATTCCTTAAGCTTAACTTGAAATCTAGTAGCCGCAGAGTCTAAAACTTTGAAACGAGCTGGTGAACAAGAGCTACGACAAGACTTTGAACTCTGTAAATGTTTAAAAAAGTGAGAGAATCTTTCCAATGATAAGTGCTCGTGGACGCGCGTAGAGAAATGTCGGCTAGTTTCACCGATGTAACAAGCATTACAACTTGCACAGGAAAATTTATACACAACGCGCGTACGGAGACTATCAGCACCGAGCAGCTAGACGCGCATAAATTTGGCCTGACACATTCTATCTGCCCACTGTCTATTAATAAGACTGACATCTTCACGTGTTTTGAACTGATTAGTCAAAGGATGATCAGGAATCTCAAAGATGGTAAGAACACTGGGAAGTTAGTCACGGAACTATCTCACCTTGCTCATACTTACATTTCCTTTTATCGGCCCACAGCCGCTGACCTCAAAAAGCAAAGAATTCTTAAAAACTTGAGGAAAAACGAGGACATTGTAATTTTACAACCAGACAAAGGCAACTGAGTAGTGGTTTTAGATAGAGTGGAGTAAGATAGAGGTATTTTTAAAATTATCAATGATACTTCAAAATTTAAACGCTTAGTAACGATCCCACCTTAGTTCGAGAAGGGAAACTGCAACGGTATCTTAGGGATTTGAAGAGGAAGGGCCTTTTGGATCAAGAGGTTTATGACACCATATACCCTAGTGGGTCTCAACCGGCGAGGATATACGGTCTACCAAAGATGCACAAACCGCGGGCGCCCAATTTATACCTCCTTTTCGTTCTATTGTTTCTTCCATAGGAACATACAATTACAACCTGGCAAAATTTTTAAGTAATCTTCTACAGCCTCACATTCCTTCTCAGTATGTTGCTTCGGATTCTTTCACTTTTGTTCGTGAAATTAACGGTTTATCCATGGAGGGGAATTTTATGGTCTCGTTTGATGTAGAAAGTCTATTTACTAACATTCCCTTGGATGAGTGTATCAACTTGGCGGTCCATTACATCATCACAGGAAACCAGGCATCAAATTAACTAAAGCGCTCCTGAATTGAAAAGATTGTTCACTTTTGCTACCGCCGAAACCCATTTAAGGGCGAATTTTACGATCAGGTTGATGGTGTGGCCTTGGGCTCCCCCTTAACTCCTGTTCTTGCCAATCTATTTATGGGGCATCACGAGAAGATATGGTTGGAACAATACAAGGATTCTGAAGTATTGTTTTACCGCCGTTATGTGGATGACACATTTTGTCTTTTTCGGTCGGAGCAAGACGCGAACCTTTTCTTTGATTTTATCAACCGTCAACACCCCAACATTCGATTCACTATGGAGAAAGAAATTAACCACGCTCTACCCTTTCTCGATGTGGTATTGGACAACAAAGCCCCACATTTCCCTGTCACCACCGTTTATCGCAAAAAACAAGTTGTAATGCAAGTTGTAATGCTTGCTACACTGTTTAACCGTTTACCTTTAAATTTTATCAAACGTAATGTTACAACGAACACTTGTTATCGTAACACTATGTAACGAACTGCTGTTATCTTAACTGTCACACTGATGATGACGGTTGTACCGTCGAAACATGTCTGAAGGATTAAAGAGAGTCGTTTTGTTTTTAAGGATATAAACGGGAGTATTGTCACATTTAAAGAGATATCTAGCACAAGAATCGAATCGTTCTCACTATCCATACCACTGTTTACATCTTCTCAAACCAGCTCCTCCTTGTCTAATGTGACGTCACAGCAAAGATGGCGGCTCACGGGAAGAAAATATCAGTTTTTTGTCCTTGATTACCGGCAAAGAAATTGATGACAGGTCAAATCAATGTTATTATCAGTTATTTCACTGTATGAACTTTCATTTTAGAAGAAAATTTTCTAGACCCTTGTTTCCCTTTAACATCCAGTCGAGAGATAAATACGAGTTTCAGTCCTAAACAAAAGTAACAACAGTTAACCATATGTTAAAAGCGGAAATTTATTTAATTCACCTGTGCTGTAGAGGTTCAGTACACCATTTGAAAATACACATCCACTTAAAAACACGCATCCGTAAACATAGCAAACGGCTTTTCCAAAGAAAGAACTTCGTCCTCCAAGTTTGAGCACATCGAATCGTTCCCCCCATTAATGGTAAACTGTTCTGTGACCATTTTTGGTGAGCTGCAAGATGCCGTGGTTAAGTGAAAGCCCTTGACGCGTTGAATCATTCTGTTTTTCAACCACACAATAGACCTATTCCGCTACGCCGGACGCCATGCAAGTCAATCCAAGTTTTTTGAGCTTTTTACGGGAAATCTTTTGCTCTTCTTTTTTTTCATTCAAAAATTCACCTCCCTGAGTATCTTTTAAAACTAGCTCTTGATATTTACGCCATCTTTAGCGAATGCATGAGACAAAATTCAGCCGAATATCACTGATTTGCTTTTTGATGCCAATTTTAGACTAAAAAACAACTTGCACGCACTTTGATGGTTTCTGAACTTTGATGGTTTGACATTTTGACAGCTTTGGTAGTGTTAAACCAGTAAAACGTTTTGAAGCATTCTAACAGGATTGTGATTGGTCTGTTTTAGCGTGCCTTATGAGAGTACAGATGCGCAGCTGACGCCATTTGCAGTATTTGTAAAATAAAGTTTTCCGAAAAATTTAGCCGAATGCGTGAGGAAATTAAGAAATTATTTATTATAACACAAATAAAAAAAGCGTTAACCGTGCTTTGTTCTTTTATAAGGCACTAAAGGAAATGACGAGAGCACTCAACAACTAGTTAGAAGCACTCGCCTGCGGCTCGTGTTTCTTCCTACTTCTTTCGTGCCTCGTCACTTCCTTGCGTGCTTTATAACACAACAAAGCACGGTTAAGGCTTTTTTTTTGTTAATAGACAATATTCGTATTCACCGACGGCCCTGAGACGAGTAGGCTCTTGACCATGAATGCGAGGCTTTGCGGAAAGTTCCCGCGAACTACAAGAAATTAATATGATAGTTCATGGTCGGTTCGGCGGAAAATAAAAAAAACAAAAAAAAGTTAAAAATTGGAAGGTTCCATTGCTTAAAACTTCCCTGCAGGCTTGAAGGATATCTGTCTCCAACGAAAAAGGAAGAACTAGTTGAGCTAACGGAAAAAGCTCACGAACTCGGTTTTTTTGTTTTTTTAAACGGCCGCCTGTGAATCGGTCAGCGATGTTGTAAACGCGAAGTTGGTTACAAAATATGGTACAATCCCGAATCCTTTTAATCTCCATTCTGACGAGAGCAACATTTTCTAGATGCTCCAAACTTTTCCTGGGGAGATTTGTATTGCAATATCATAAAGA
>JAEMWC010000769.1:0-7500 GCA_016490735.1 Pachyseris speciosa | reverse complement strand
GCTTTTATTAACAAGATGGACACTGAGAGGAAGAAAGGAGTCACTATTACAGAATGTGGCTTTTTTATAAGTAATGCAGAACTTTTGCTTAAGGTGGCTCCCACCTGTTTCTAGCACTTTCCACCTCTTGTACTTTGATATATAATCACTACCAATCTTTATAAGTTGTGACCTTTATAGTGGTATCAAACAAACACCCCATTCACTCAATAGGTTACCATAGCAACGATATAACGTCCTTAGAAACGTCCTTAATTTTGGTTTTAAGCGAAAATAACTCAAAAACGAACTCGGTGACCCCAATTTTTTTTATTGTTGAAAATTAATAAGCGCATCAAGATCCAACTTTTTGCAAAGTTTTAAAAAATTGTATTAGTGGATTGAGAGCCACCTTAAATTATCAAAAATTTTTAAGGTGGCTCTGAATCCACTATAAGAATTTTTCTTTATTTTTGCAAAAAGTTGTATTTTATTATACTAATTATTTCCTAACAATAAAAAATGGGGGTCACTAAAATTAGGGGTGTTTTAAACAGGTTATAGTTTTGCAATGGTGACTTATTATGTCATAAAAAGTTTCATGACTTGTTCACCAATGATTGGGCATTTGTTTGATACCACTATAAAGATAACAGTGTACAAACATTGGTAGCAATGATCCATAAAAAAAAGTGCTGAAAAATGCTGGAAACCGATGTGAGCCACCTGAAGGAAAATTCTAAGGCACCCACAGGGTACAAAAATCACAAGTTAGGATCCCAAAAATGTTCACAACCAAGAGTTGGATTCCCTGATCATATTTTTTGAGCTCCTTCAATCTTCTCCAGATTCCCTGATCATATTTTTTGAGCTTCTTCAAGCTTCTCCAATCTCGATTATATATATATATATATATATATATATATATATATATATATATATATATATATATATAGACAAGGTTAATTTGGGAACAGAAATCATCAACTAAGTAATTAAGTGAAAATGTGGCTCAGCCAGGAATCGAACCTGGGTCTCCAGATTACCGGTCGGATGCCTTAACCACTAGGCCACTGAACCAACCACGCTGGGTTGACACATATTTTTACTGTACAACACATACACAGTGTGGCCTTATTTTTATGGTAAGGTCCTAGGAGACAATTTCACACATTTTCTGCAACCAGGATCACGTCACTACTCCCCGATCGATCAGCGATGCAAGGCCAAATCCCCCTGGAAATTAATTAAGTACAGTAAGGTAGGGAGGGGATATATTAGCAACTGATTGCTAGCAGTGACGTGATCCTGGTTGCAGAAAATGTGTGAAATTGTCTCCTAGGACCTTACCATAAAAATAAGGCCACACTGTGTATGTGTTGTACAGTAAAAATATGTGTTAACCCAGTGTGGTTGGTTCAGTGGCCTAGTGGTTAAGGCATCCGACCGGTAATCTGGAGACCCAGGTTCGATTCCTGGCTGAGCCACATTTTCACTTAATTACTTAGTTGATGATTTCTGTTCCCAAATTAACCTTGTCTGTTTGTATTTCTCAGAAATCGCTAATGAATCGCCATCCAAACGGGAATAGGCTGGTGATCCTAAGTAATTAAGGCAATCAGTTGCTAATATATCCCCTCCCTACCTTACTGTACTATATATATATATATATATATATATATATATATATATATATATATATATATATATATAGTATATAGTATATATATATTCAAATGAATGACGAAACGGGAAGAACGACGACTTTCGCGAATCTATTACAGTCAAGAAGGATATTGGAAAGGGTAGGATGCGGCAAAAAAAAATTGGCGTAAAAAGCCAGAATCCCGGAAGCAGTTGCGAAGAAATGGTTGCAGAGACAGGCTGTTCAGCAAATCTTTCTCTCCCCGCCTCCGAAAATTACTCGTCCGAAGTTCGACGTGCCCATTCCCAGCGCGGTGCATCAGGCTGACCTGCTTTTTATGCCGCACGACAGGTTTGGGAAAAAAACTTTGGAAATTCGCGCTGACGGAGGTTGATGTGCCGAGCAGATACAAAGAGGCCGAGCCTCTGACCACTTAGAGCGCGGAGGAAGTTGCTGCGGCTTTCGAGAAAATTTACAAACGCGGGCCTTTGCAATGGCCGAAGATGCTGCAAGTCGACCCTGGGTGAGAGTTTATGAGTGCTGTCTCGCAAACGATGGCGAAGCACGGCACAACCATCCGACGCGGGCATCCCGAAGTGCACCGCGACCAAGCGATTGTGGAGCGGTGGAACCGAACGTTGGCAGAGGGGTTGTTTCGCCACCAACATGAAGTGGAAATGCGACTTCCCGAGGGGAGGCGGTCTGTGGCGTGGGTACAGCGGCTTCCGCGGGTTGTTGCTGCGAACAACAAACAAGTCACGTGGTTGATAGATGCCAAACCTTTCGATGCGATAAAACAAAGAAGGATAGTCGCAGAACCCTCCACAGCTCCTTTTGGAAGACCTGTCAGAGTAGCAGAAAGAAGACTTTCAACTGGTGTCGAAGTGCGTTATCTTTTTGCACAAGGGGAATTGGAAGGGGGTGTGCGAAGAGCCACCGATCCTATTTGGTCTTTACGAACTTTCACCGTTGAACGAGTGATGATAAAACCAGACCAACCTGTTTTATATTGGATTTCCCGCCTCGAGGCGGGAAGTCACGACGGACCAAAGCGCGGATTCGTGCGGGAAGAATTGGTGGTTGTTCCCTCAGACACAGAGTTACCCCCGATTAACCGCGACTGAGATTCTTCACCCTTCTCTTCCTTGCGTAATGACTCTTCGGAATTATTTCGTGAAACATGTCACAATAATTTTTCCAGGGTAAATCAAATTTGTGAATTTCTCCTTCTCGCAAACAATACAAACAAGCTTCATGAAACTCACACCTGCATTTTATGCAAACAACGATTTTCGTCTTCCCCCGTCTCCGCGTGCAAACGGGAATTCTAGAATTCTTGTCCATATTCCTTTGAAACACATTCGTTCAAAAGGTGGTACTCGATTGGCTCCGTGTGTATCCCGTCGCGCAACACGTATCGCTTGTCGTGGTACGCGGACAACCCCAGTTTCTGCTGACGATAAGTGACCATCTCCCCCTCGTGCATTCGGAAGCCTGTGTTCTCCGCCATGTCCTTGTGTCCCGCGAGCGCGGCTGTAAACCGCTCCCACCGAATCTCATTTTTCCACTTCGACACACCCTTCGTGGATAATTTCGCGTACTTTCCGTCAACATCCACGAAGTAGCACTTCGAGCAAAGTGCAATCATCCGCTCTCCTGTGCATTCGAGTTTGAACAGCCCTGGGGTCCGGCCACTCCACTTGTCCCACGCCAGCCAATTCTTTTTGTCGGTCTCGAATTCCTCCCGCATGCGCGGACGCACGATATCCTCCAACTTTTCCCCCGATATTGCCAGATAGTTGCTGTCGGTATCCATTTGCATTAACTCGAAGTCTTTTCGATCGACGTACTTGCCGAGAAAGTCGTAGTAGAATTCTAACATCCGCAGCTTTGCGAGTTGGTACACCGCGATTCCGATTTGGAAGGGGCGATAGATTGCCACTTTTGTCTTTCTTTTTTCCAACTCGTACGAATCGCCTATTTCCTCGAGATCCTCGAAGAAGGAACTTTGCATTGTCCGGTCAACAGTCTTCTCGTCTTTTGTGTAGGTCACGTTCGTCTGCCGCTCGACTGCCTCGATCATTTTCCTGTACGCACTGTTCCCAAGCAGTTTGAACATGTCGGCGAGAAGTGCTTTACTTTTGTCAATGTCGCCGCTTCGCCTGGCTGTTGTAACTTCTTCCACGAACCAGACAAAGGGTTTGGCGGCTGTGTAGTCAATTTTGCGATACACTGCTGTTATCCGTGCACCGTGATCGATGTACCACTGCAGCAGAGGGGCGAAGAGAAGTATCTTCTTTGCAGAAAGCGCACCGACCAACTTTCTTCCATCCCCACGAGTCCTTCCGGTTCTCTCTAAGTAATCAAACATGTGTTGAGGAACAGCTTCTGCTGGCACTTCCGTGTTGTAAAAGAATGGGCACATCTCCTCTAACTTGGGCCACAAACGTTCGGGAATCTCCATGTCCACCTCTGCGAAGCCGGAAAAAATTTTGTTTCGAAGTCTGTACACGAAACCCCCTGGAGCTCTGGCTGTATCTTTCTAGTAGGAAACCTTCTTCGAACCACAAGGCATGTCCTGCGCCATTGTCGACAGATACAACGCGTTGGCGTCGTACCCGAGTATTTTCTGGCAGAGGTGGGGTTTTTTTATTGTTGGTCTCGGATTTTTGTTTTTTGTGCTTCGTGGTACCTTGTGAAAACAACACTTGGCCCACCGACCACTGCCCCTTTCAACATGTCGAAAGCTTCTTTCCTTGGGGTCCAAAGTTCCGCCCCTCGTTCGATTGCGCCGCGAAGGAGATAGTGTAAGCTAACGCCGGGAATCGAAACTGCGTCTTTCAAGATGTCGATTCCTTTCTCGGTGTAAAACGTCCGCATTTTTCCAATGCTTCCAAACCTGGGGATACATCTAAGTCATTATAGTACCGCAACCAGTCGGCAAATGTTTTCATTCCTTTGTCTTGAAACAGTTGGACACATCTTGTGTACTCTTTCTCCGTCAACAGAAATTCGTTGCACAATTTGGAATACCATTCGGCGTAAGGAGGAAGCTCAGGGTAATCAAGTTTGTCTGGAGAATCGAATCAATTGTATGGAAACCACGACCTCTCTCCCTCACACTCGAATGCTTTCAACCATTTGTCGTAACTAGTCTCTGGACCAATGTAGTTGACAATGTCGAGGAAGCGAGAATTGGTTCAAGAGGGTACATCAACCGGTTGGTTTGTTTTCCCACTTTTACGTTTGCCCCCTCGCAAATTTTCCCCACAAACTGGTTTCTAATCAGGTTCAAGTCGTATTTCTCAGAGTTGAACCCGAGGATTTAGTACTTGGTTGCACCAATCTTCGATGCGTTCGCGTTGTGTCTTTGGAAGAAAATCCATTTCGGGAGGGAAAAAGTTTGCACTCACAGTCCTTCGAATTTTCTCCTCTCGCCGGTGTAGCTCGTCCAGGAACAGAAAGACCAATGTGTTGGGGTCTTTCTTGCAAATGTGGGTGGGCTCTCGGTTGAATATGTCAGCAATGGAAACGGAAATTGGGGTGTAAACGTTTTCGATTGTGAGGGATGGTGTCTGTTCTTTTCGGCGGTTGGTGTCTCCGAATGCTTTGAAATCGTAGATTGTTGCGTGTGGATAACTTGTTGTGTATGCCTCGCGGTGGTATTTTTTGGAAAGGGTGCCAACTTCTCCACAATTTCGAAACCAGCCTCGCGAAGCTGCACGGCGCGCTTTCGGGTTCTTCTCCAACGATCTTCGAGCGTGTCCTTCTCTTCGAATGGTTGGTCTCTGTCTTCAGGAAAACATCGGCGGCAGCTGTGGTAAAGACAACCGTGGAATTGAAAGACCGTTCGGGTAATGGGGTCGTACCCATCCAAAAAACTTTTCTCAATATGCCTATCGCCCTATGCCCACAAAGTGCATGGTGAATGTTGGTTCCCCATTTTTATCTGCCTCTTGTTCTATCCATCGACAGCCAGTATTGGAGAACCTTGTGTTTTGTGGGAAGAAAGCCTTTTCAAATGCGGTTGCGGGTTTTTCGACTGGTTTCGACCAGCATCGAATATTTGTTTCACCGTTGTGGAACCTTCTGTTTGCGTGGCGGTGAAGATCTCCCAGTCTTGTGAATCTTTGCTCACCCTGCGTGCAATAGTATTGTGATTTTGCAAGTTTAGAAATATTCCGAATGTAGAATGTGTGGCCTTCGAAAATACCAATCGTCAAAATGTCTGTCAGTTTGGGGTTTGGGTTTCGCCTGAGATACGAAATGGGGTCGTCGTCAATGTTGTCCAATTCATCGAGGGAGGTTTTGTCCAAGTCTTGTGGCAACAACCTTGGGAGATTGATATAACTTCGTGCCAACGCACACGCAGCCCGTTCGCATCCGTCTGGTCTTGCTCCGCGATGGACTTCCACGCAGCGCCAAAAGCAAAGGTTGTCCCCAAAAGTGTCGAGAGAAATCATGGAACGGTTGCCTCTTGCCAAGTTGCGCAGCCATTCTGGAAATGGACCAGTTCCAAGAAGGGGTTGGCGATCCAACAAAACTTTTAACTCGAGATGATGGAACCTTTCAAAGAACCATTTTGTATTTGGGCGAGCAGCTTGCTGCCCCGACCGTTCTCTCCCCCGCTTCCTCAACCGTTCCTCTGCATCTGCAATCTTAAAAAAACATGGGGAGCGGTTTTTGTTGTCTTGAAATTCCATTTCTTCACCGGTCCCCACGTTGCGAAGGATATTGGTGGTTGTGTGTCTCAAGAAAAAGAAGTTTTGACATTTTAGCAAAGAAGTGCCATCATTTCACGCGTGTGATCGCGATTGTCGGCGAGATCTTGTCCAGGGATATACCACAAGATTTTGCGCCTTCCGGTTTCTTGTTCCACACCATCGAATTCAACGGGGGCAAAAGTTTCGGTTACTCGACGTCTGGGGCGCGAGGAATTTCTCCATATGTAGGTTGTGGTTCTAAAACGGGGCCTGGACGGTGTCTGCGAGGGGGAGGAATTGTTTTTTTTTTTTCGCCCATGCCGCCAACGTTCTGGCAAACCATTCATCAAATGACTCCTCCTCCTTTTTTTGAGGAATGGGAACTGGCTGAATCTTTTTCTCCCTCACCATTCTGTCAAAAAATTATCAAATGACTCCTTTATGAAAGGGGCGGGAGCTGGCACCTCTTTTTTTTCGTCGTGGTGCTGGCACGGGTCGCTCTGTTTTCTTGGTTTGTCCCGCTTTGCGCGGGTTTATTGCCATTCTCCTTCCTATATTTTCTGTGGAAAAAATTTCGTTGGAAAAATTTCCCGGTTGGGTTTGGTTGGTTTGTTCCGCTTTGCGCGGGTTTATTGTCATTCTCCTGCCTATATTTTCTGTGGAAAAAATTTCGTTGGGAAAAATTTCCGGTTGGGTTTGGTTGGTTAACCCTCGGTGGGTTTGTTTAACAGGACGCACCATCGGCTTTACCTCTCGTCGCACTTGTTCAATACGGTGTGTCATGCTTCAATACGGTGAAAGCCAATCGGTTTCGTTGGGATACTCTTGTATCCCTTTTCTCTAATTGAGCGACACAAATATTCTTCATGCCTCTTTTTTCTTTTTGGGGGGAACTTGTCAAACTGTTTCAAAAAAAAATTGATTTAAATGTTTTGAGTGGTTTTGGTAAAACTTGTTGAGAGCAAGTAGTAGACCGGCGTCACACGAATACTGGTGAGGCTCAAAACCTAACATATTAAAATAAGCCTCCTTTTCCTGTTTTATCCCACTGAGTGACAACTTGGGTGGTTGGGGGAAAGTTGTCGCTCAGTGGGTTAAAACAGGAAAAGGAGGCTTATTTTAATATGTTAAATTTTGAACGAAACGGTATTCGTTTGACACTGGTCTACTACT
>JAEMWC010000768.1:415000-427269 GCA_016490735.1 Pachyseris speciosa | reverse complement strand
TCTTGAAAGTATTACAGAAACCGACTGGCTCCACCGACGCGGTGGCAATGCAGCATGATGTTGATTACAGCAGTTGTGATTTCCGTGCAAAGAGGTATGGCGAGAACGAAAAAAACATGTAAGCATGCCGTTGACAGGTAAATGGTTCGAGCTTTGGATGGGATTCCGTGGCAAGAGAGACAATGGGGGCACACTTTGGCGCGAAATGCTATCAACACGAAAGAGAAGTTGGGGCTTGGGGTTTGATTTCCTTGCTAATTAATGGAGCATATTATGATATCTCCCCTTTCTGCCTTATGTTTAACATTCTTCAGAACCCGTCTTACCTTTCCAATCATTGACAGTGTGTTTGAGTTGTAACAATCCCTTTCCCGCGAACGGTCAAATTTTCTCAATTCATCTATCACATCTTCCAAAATATCAAGATTGTCTTTAAGTTTTCTAAAATCAACTTTACGATAGTTGTCATAACAAAACTCTTTGTGAAATTTTTCCAAAAACTCGATGAATTGCCGAGAAAACGGACTAGTGTTGGGAAACAGTCAACTTTGTTTCCGAATAAAAGTGGTGGTTCCAGATGAAACATGACAACCGTCTGGTTGCAAGTTTCCAACAATTTGTCAACCGATTCTTGAAAACGGTCGTCGATGTTGTTTTGTGGCATCGCCATTACACAAAGAATAGGGCGCACGTCGTGCAAAAAAAATTTCGTTGACCACACAGGCTGTTTCCCGTTTCACCTCGTGGACGATTGGGTGCACGAGTTCGTCTTGCACGAAATGAAAAAGAATCGCTAACAAACCAATCATTGCTTATACAAAGAGAAACATTTGTTCAATGAACTGTGTCATAAAACCCTTCATCGTTCAGCCATTTTTTCATGAAAACCTTTTCATCGGTTGGAAGAGAATGAAAAACTCTCAACGCTGTAAGCGCGCATTCATTGATAAAATGGGTCTCCATTGTTTTCTTTATGTGCTTCCATGGGAACATATCGATGCGCAACATATCCCGCACGTGGCGCATAAGTAGTTTTTCGATGGAATCTTCAAATTCCTTCCCCAACCACTTTTCCATCTCTATAATCAAAGCCTGCCTCACATCATAACGTAACAGGTCCGCCGCTTTTATACATGAGTGTGCTCTTTGTTCAACAGGCCGCGTTGGTTCGGCTTCCATCAGCTTGTTCCCTCGCCGCTCTTGCTCAATACGTTGTGATATGGGCTTTCCCTTTCGTTTGCCACTCATGGAATTACCTGGGTGGTGTGTTTGTTCAAAAGGGTGTTCTCCCGAAGATGCAATATACAAGCTATTACAAGTTTGCCCGCAATTGACAAATATCAGCTCTTGTTCAAAAGGGCGAACCTCGGTCATGCACCTATGTGTCACTTGTTCAATGGGGCGACACAATGATACCCATGTGCCGCGCTTGTTCAAATGGGTGTTCTTTGCCCCTGGGGGGTCCTTTGCCTGCGGCGCTTTTAACTCCGAGTAGTATGTAGTGCAATCGATAACTACTACCAATCCCAAACAACAACCGAGGAGCGGTGCGACGAAGGTTGTTGTTTGGGATTGGTGGTAGTTGTCGATTGCACTACATACTACTAATGAGCATAATAAAATACAACTTTTTGGAAAGTTTAAAATAAAACGTGGGAGCGGATTTAAAGCCACCTTAAATTTTCGAAAATTTAAGGTGGCTCTGAATCCGCACCGCATTTTTTTTCCCAAAATATTGGATCTTAACACGATTATTCTAAAAATAACTTACACGATGACGTGGAGGAATGGAAACCAAAGACAACGACACGGACACACAGAAAGAAAAATAAACATTCTGTCGGCAATACATCGTTGGAAAATGGAGAAGAACTTGTACATCACAGAAGTAAGGGGTTGTCCTCTCAGCTCGTGAGGTGTCTAGTGAGTCACATTCGATGAGGACCCATGCAGCCCTTGGGTGCCATTTTTTTAAATTGAGCCATTAAATATACTCACTGGAAAAAGAAACAGCTTTCGACCTACCTGAACAACTGTATAATCGCAAATCGTTCTCAATCTCTGCAGTTATTCTATCGATTAGTTCCTTAACTTTCTTTTGCTGTTTCTTCATCTCGTTCTTTTGTCTTTCAATGTCATCACTGACTTTCTTTTCCTCTGGAGGAACTAAAAGCAATGTATTTCGTTCAGCACAAACATTAAAATGTCATAAACGAGGATACTGATTCTGATCATGAGCAATTAATGAGCAATATCTATTTGGACTTTCGATCTTCTTCTCATTAATTATTCTTGTTTCTTTAAGCTAAGAGAATAAACAATGCTTGCGTGCTTTTGTGTTAAAATGTATTTTCAGTTGGCGTCGTTAAGGTTCTGTTTTTATAGCGGAGCTCCGGCGGCCTCAAGGACCGGGAAGCGGAGCACCATTGGTAAGAAAAAATGGTAAGCCATCTGCTCGAGAAAATTTGGTTTTGGTCACCGGACGTACGTGCCTACGTCAAACGTACCTCCGTACGTACGTCGCCGATTCATGTATGCGCTGTGAAATGTCGAATAATAATAATATTAATAATAATAATTATAATAATTATTATTATTATTACAATTATTATTATTATTATTATTATTATTATTATTATTATGTTTATCCAACCTGGAGGCCATCCTCCAGTTGACCACCTAGTCTACAGAAAACATCTTTGATATTAGACATCCTCAGACATCCATGTTATAGTCTATTGACACCTGTCAAAACAAGGCATCCGCTGACCATTATCACGTGACCATATCGAGGGCTCAAGTTTGAAGGTCATCGAGGCTGGCTGTTTCTTTTGAAGTTGACTGCTGACCAGGTGCTGGCTTTTGATTGGATCGCAGGCTCAAGCCACGTATGGGACACCCAAACCAAAATAAGGCTCAATTTTTCGAGCGCTTTCTGCGGCTCGAAATTTCACATTCAGTTGATTTCTTAATTTTGAGCAAAACAACTTCATCTTCTTTCCAATTTCTTCGCGTAAAAGGCATAAAAATCAGGAGCTATTTGAAAGATACTCCAGAAGGTGAATTTCCAAGTACTAAAACGGAAGAGCAAAACATTTCTCAGGAAAAGCTTAAAACTTGGATCCACTTGCGCGGCGCTCGGATTGTGTGGTTGAAAAACAAAAAGATTCAACGCTTCAGGGGCTTTCACTTTACCGCGACATCTTGCAGCTCACCAGAAAGGTCACTTATCAGTTCACCGCCATTGATGGGAGGAACGAGTAGCTCAGACTTAGTGGAAGAAGTTCTTCCTTTGGACAAACATCTTCCTATTTTTTGAGATTCGTGTTTTTCGTAAAGTGGACTCGTATTTTCAAGAACCTCTACAACACAGGTAAATTAAATAACTTGAGGCTTAACATTTGGTTTAACCGTTGCTACTTTTCTTGGATCAGGAATGAAACTTGAATTTACTTTTTCGACTGGACATAAATGACCATCATCTCTACTCGCTTTGGACGTAAAGAAGTAGTCGAATTGTTTGTTTGTTTGTTTAGCTGTTTTGGTTGCAAGCGATCGCTAACGAGTGTTTTAACTCCTCTTGGCTGACTGTTTTCGACGTCTACGCCTCAACAGCGTTAAGAATTTTTTGCCCTTATCTTATTAACAAAACATCGCAAGGACTCCTCGCAAAAAAGGATTAAAGCCCCGGCTAAACGATGAAACATTTTCACCCAACATCGTGCTTGCATGTGTTTGTCAAACATAACGTTGGCCAGGGTGGCTGAACGCATAAACAATGTTTGACCAAACACTAGACAGAGTGAAATTTTTTAAGGTTATGAAAACCACTGCAAAAAACCGAGAACGATCAAATTCACTCTACGTTGGATCAAAGGTAGATCGTGACCAGACAAAAAATAATAAAATGTAGGGAAATACTGCAAGGGCTGGTCAAAAAACGTGTAAAGACGTAAATATGATATTTCGGCTGGCCAACACAAGTGAGTACACAGAATGAATTTTTTTTTTGTTTTTGTTTGTTTGTTTTTTTACATATTATCGCTGAGATTTCGACGTTATTCTGTTCATTTGGTTGCATGCTTTGTTGGTTGGGGTGGCTAAATGATCAAACATTTGTTCGTCATGCGAAATGTTGGATCAAAATATTTCAGTGATCTAGATCAAATATGGAAAGCTATTTAAAAGCAATGTTGACTAAACGGTCAAACATGCTCGTCCAACACGATGCTGGATCAAATGTTTGATCGTTTTTTGTTTGGTTAAATTTGTATTCGTACAAACATACGCGTCGTATATTGTTTTCTTGTAATGGTTTAATGTTTTGAGGTTTTTGCACCGCGGTGAATTCCTGTTGACGGCATCAAACATAAAATATTGGCTCAAGAAAAGCCATGCGTAGTTGTTCAATACCAATACAAAATAATAATAATAATAATATGATCGTGGAGCTGCGCTTTTATGCTTGGCTAATCTATATATGAGCTATTATTGAATTCTTACTCGAATATGTAATTACTTACCTGCATATTTTCCACATTGGTTTGCTATGACCACGACTGTGCAAATGATGACGAGAAGAAACAACACTGGTTTTTTGAAGAGCCATCTTAATTCTGTCGGTTAAGAAAACCCAAACTTGTTATTTTTGCAGTTCATAATTGTACTGTGAATGAATGATATGAAATAAATCATATATGAACTGCGGAAATGAAATCAAATGAAGAATGATCCTCGCAGTTGTGAAAGCAATTTATGCAATTGCGAAAGGAAGCCTGAAAAAATCATCAGGACTTCAACTGGGTTTGAACCCGTGACCTCGCGATACCGGTGCGATGCTCTAACCAACTGAGCTATGGCTTTACATTAATTTTTATATCTTTGGAAAGCTAAATCAATGTGCTATTCGAATTCCGAAACCATGTATGCATTAGGGGCCGACCATTTAGCTCTTGAGGGAGGGGGTGGGGTTGGTTGATTTAAAAAAATTTTTTCCTGCAAGCGCTTGACGGAAGAAAAAAATTGCATGCAGCACAAATGTAATAGAAAAAAATTACAGCACGAAGGGAAAAATATCCTACCCACCATGTTGCTAGAAAAAATTCTTGCTGACCAGAAATCACCCCCGCCTCACAGACACACTCACACACACACACACGCACACACACACACACACACACACACACACACACACACACACAGACACACAGACACACAGACACACACACACACACCCCTCAAGAGTTAAATGGTTGGCCCCTTGACCGTAAAAATACTGTCATTTAAATTTCTCTACGCGTGAGTACCAATTTTTATAACATACGGCCACGGCTTTAAATGCGTTTCCGGGACACAACTTTACGAACTTGAAAAATATATTTTGAAACACTTTTAAGATTACCATTGGCTTCCTTTTCACCAGTCCACTATTCTCAGTAACAAAGGTCGCCATTTCTTTTGTTCATTAGTCACCAAAGACTATCAAATACACGGACAAGCCTAATTGAACGGAAAAAAGTTTACAGGAATCGACCGAGCGAGCGAGCGAGTGCCATAGGCCATTTCCGAAAATACCATAATACCCTTTGTTTGTCCTCCCAAATTTTGCATAAGCATTGTTTTTGCTTTCTCTTGGGACCATTGTAAGTCCCAGGAGAAACTGGAAACAATGCTTATGCAAAATTTGGGAGGACAAACAAAGAGTCTTATGGAATTTTCCGAAACGGCCTATTTTTCCCTCCTCACTTCAACTCGCTCTTGTGCATGCGCAATTCACGTGTTAAAAATGAACTCAAATTAATCATCATCAATTACATACCCTCCGCATTTAAACGCTAATGGCAAAAACTTAAGCGCGCGAAATCGTGCACGATTTATCTGCAACGTCGCCTAATGAATATGTTGAACTGCAGATTACAGAATGTAAATGATCGTTGCTAGTGTTATGAGAGCTATTAAAGCAAAGCGGAAGCAAGGATCTTCATATATTCACCTTCACTTATGTCATCACCCGCGAGTTTATTACTAATCATCAAAAGCCGGATTCTTTTTCCAGGCCTTACTTTTGCTACTGCTTTGATAACGCTCATAGCCGCGATGATGATACATATCTTCATTTGTAATCTGCAGTTCATTATATTACATGATCTTTATATATTCAATTTCATTAATTTATTGCTTGGTTGTCCTTTGTAAGTCGTGAATACACGCAAGAACAATGACTGACTTATATCTGTCTCCTGGAAAAATAGGGGTAAGTTACCATGCGTTGCCTTTAGTTGACGGATTGTTTGTACTCCAAGCAACTTAAGCGAAATTTGCAAAAACCGTGCATGCTCAGTTCTAATCACCTGTTTCATAGTAACTCGAAATTAGCTTGCTTTGCCTTCTCGTGGATTTACTCGAGGCGAAAATTGAATGCGTTTGTTTTTCAGCCATATACAACAGGCTTATCTGGATAGATTTTTCATTTAGGAAAGATTATTGTCTGTTTTTCTGACTACTGGGTCTGTAATGTCAAAAACTCACATACTTTTTCGACAAATAAAAAAAGCATTTTGTTTCAAGAGTTAAATAAATAATATTTTACAAACTCATGACTTAAAGAGTTTGGTTTAAGGAAAACTGTTTAATTTTCAAAAAAGCGGATTTAGGGGGGTGAAATCGAAAAATGCGTTTAAACGGGTGTAAGAGAAAAGAACAACATGATACCACTTGGCGGAACAAGGGGCCTACTATACAAAAATCGCGTTTACAAAAAGAGATAAGCCGAGAGAAAGAGGAAAACCACCAAGCGTGACATTCTCGGAAAAACAGGAAATGAGTCATCGCCTATGGCTATTATTCTAAGTCACAAGACGGTCGCCTCTGGCCGGCACAGCTGTGCCGTGACGTCATGTGTTAGTTACATAAGGAAATAATATCTCATATAATAGTATAGAATGAGTTGTAATTCAGATATCCACATTGAATTGATATCAAACGGAGAATACCATTGTCCATTTTGTGATGAGAGAATAGTAGAGTATAATGTTAAAAAAGAGGAACCATGTTGTGATGAAGAGAATGTGTTGAATGATAATGGAGCGATTATATGCGTAAGTTGTGGTTCAGTTCATGGTTACAATGTTGTGAAAGAATACATTGATTTTCATGGCAATATGTATAAAATAAAGGGAAAGTCTGTATATCACCGGAAGTATCATATTGAAAATGTAATGAATAAAATATGTCGTAAGAATGGATTTCAAATTTCTGTAAAAGATAAGGGTAAAATATTTAAAATATTCGAAGAGATAGACAAAGTGCTTCCCTTGGTGAACAATAAACGTAAAAGAATGATTAGCACTAAATTTATGCTTAAGCAAATATTTTTAATGCTTGATCTTCCATTTGATGAAATAATAGTTACTAGATCAAAGAAAACATTAAAATTTTATGATCAATATTGGGTTGAAATTTTATTGTTAAGATTTGATGTGATTACTGGTATTATCAGACAGTGAATTTTTCATCATATTTAACAAAATACTTGTCTATGATAGGGCTGTTATCAACGACATAATCGTCAATGTATTTCATGGTTGAATGTATAGTTGATGCCTCAAAATTGCCACTTCTCATGGTTTCCTTTATTGTATTCAGAAGGTGTTGGTAGCTTTGATAAGCATATGTGCAATTCTGTATTTTCAGATCAAGGTTTTTATGCTTCATCCACCCTTGTATCAAAAGTGATGCTGTACTGATGGCTACCAAACTAACACCACCTGTTGCCACACTTGCAGCGAGACCTCCTGTTGCAAAGATGATAGACAATGAGTTCCCAAGTAATTTCCATTTTTTGAACCGTTTAACCGCCTGTTTATGAGCCCAACACTTTCTGTGATATGTGTGGTAATAGGGTTTTAATTCATTTACCTGATCTTCTGTTAATTCACCTGAAATATGGTTCCAGCTGAATATGCTTTTTCTCTCTTTCATATATATATTTTATACAATAATTCTATTAAAAATGCAATAAAGAATCCCAGATATTTGGCCAGATAATGGAGATCTTTTTCTTCGCTTTGATGTAAATAAACAAGGTATTGCATAACAATATCCACGGTCTAATGAATAGCTATTATAAAATCTTCCATATGCATCATGAAGTATACCATGTGTTTGTAATGTATCAATCCAACCAAGTGTATGTTCCAAGAAATGTGTCAAGCATCCACTACCAGGCCCAATAAGTCCAATATTCTTGTGAGTATATAAAATACTGTTGATTGGGATAAATGTATTGAAATGCTTGTGATACAGATATTGGTAAACCAAAGCTGATTTCAAAATTGAGTCATCAATATTATGATGTTGTTGTTTTGTTTCTTTAAAAAAGAATTTGATATATTTAATTGCTTCTTTTATCATATACTATATCGTTGCATTAAAATTTGATGATGATCCAAGATTGTTTTTTCATCCATTATAATATCCAAATAGACACAAAAGAAAGCAATGGAGCCATCTAAAGGTGCAATGGAGTTTGGATTCAAATCACCAAAAGTCATTTGTGTGCTGCCAGTTCTATTAGCTGCTGTAAAATTTGCCATATGTTTTTTATTCCAATAGATTTTACTTTTGTTTGTATTAGGAGAAGATAAATTGTCCCAGTGAACAGATAAACAGTGCCAAACATTAATTTGACCTAAATCATTTGTGGAATAATCTGCTAATTTTGTGAAATTTTGTATAGATGCTGCTGGGCCAAAATACACACAATTTGTTTGATCAACACCACTTATAGCTAAATTTGAACCATTGTAATAGCTGACAAACTTATCATAACCTCTATTGTCATGACCAAATAGCCCATTTTTCCATGGGTTTTTACCTGTATTTGAATTTAATTTGTAAACAATGAAGATATTAAAAGCATTATTATTTAAATTGAGTTGACTTATCTTTCTATGTGATCCATCAAACTTTAAAAAATAACGTCCATTAAGTTTCTCAGCCTTGGTACAAACAGTGGGTCTTAAGTTTAAAGTTGATTATGTTGCATCATTTTCTTCATTTGAGAGATCATATAATGTTTCAACTTTTCTGTCTGCATTCATATCTACAAAATTATTATTCGCTCTGTCGATTTGATATACACATTTTGAGTACAATCTAATAAATTCAGAAACCCACAGATCCAAAAAACTGTCTCTGACAATATCAGAAACTTGTGATTTGACAACAACATGATTGTCATCATTGCCAGATTTTACATTAGTCAAAAGCTTGTTTCCAAGATCATAGTTTCCATCTTGTGTTAATGTAAATCCATCACCTTTATTTTATCACCTTTGGGGCCAACAGAACCTGAAACACCTTGTGGACCCTGTGGGCCTTGTGGGCCAACTGGACCTTGTGGTCCTTGCGGACTTTGTGGACCCTGCGGACCAACTGGACCTTGCGGACCTTGTGGACCAATTTGACCAATATCACCTTTATCACCTCTATCACCATTATCACCTTTTGGACCTCTTTCACCAGTTCTATCTGAGGTTGGTAAATCATTAAATAATCCCATATAATATTATTTTAGATTAATTCATAATTACTTCAAGTGTGAATGTTGTATCAAATGCACCTGTATTAGGATGTGAATAATCGATGATTAAATAGCCTCTCGATAATGATTTGTTGATGTTGACCGTTGTGATGTTTCTACTTAAAGAAGATTGTCTGTGTTCATAAACAGTTGCTGGTAATGGCAAAGGCCCACCACCTTCAGCTTTTGTCTTGAAATAAAATATTCCGGGGCTTGTTCCTTGTATGATATACATTTTCTTAATATAAAAGTTATTGTTATGAATAACTAAAAAATAAGAGCCATTTATCAATACAGGCTTTAAAACATTCTTATTATGTCCTTGTTTGGCTTTGACAGAGCAATTTAAATATTGTATTTGACCGATTATTCCATTCCCATTCAAATTTAGATCACCTCCTAATTTCGGCCTGTAAAGAGCAAATCCACCCAAATCGAAAGCTGTTTCCATAATTACGCCTGTGACACTTGAACGAAAAAGATTTAAACCACCGTTATGAATTCTATAGCCATTCAGATTTAAATCACCACCAAGTTTAGCCTCTTTTATTAAATAGCTGTTCATATTAATATTATTTAGCATTGTCAATTCACCATTGTCTCCACCAAACAACCAATTTTAATTTTCTTTCACATCAAAACCATTCAAATCTAAATCAGTTTGTAATTGTATTTTTTCATTTACGATTTTATAAGCTTCTGTGAAGTCGTAAACACTTGATGGAACGTCTACAGCTTCAAAATCAATACCATATGCAACACAATGAACTTTGTACTTATTTGGATAAGTTGGGTTAGCATTAATATGAATCGTACAATATAAATATTCAGATGGTGAACTTACTGAAGGTTTTTCAATCTATAATAAATATCTCGAATGATCTTCATTTCTGTTATCAAATTTTCTCCCTACAGTTTTATGAATTGTAATTCCACCAGTTGCATTGAATGTTACACTACTAAGACTCATTCCTTCATAATCAGCAAATAGCCATTCAAGAATGAAAGTGTATTTTCCATCTTTTATTGTGTACATATTAAAACCAATTCTAGCTCTGTAAATATGATTAGCTTCTTTATTCAAGTCTACATCAATAACCTTTTTTCAAATCAAATGTGGTGACTGAGGTAAATTGACATATCCATTAACTGTCAAGCCATATTCAGTACTAACTTCATCGATATCATTCATCAAATATTTGAAAGCATTCTTTGGATGAGAAGCAGATGAAATATGACTTTTTTCTAATTGATCTAAATTTACGGCATCGGTTTTATTTGTTCCTTCTTTTAAGTTAATGATTTTATGCCCTCCAAGTTTCATATCCGCCGCCATCGCATTTGTTCCATTCAATAATAAAGTGTTTGCTCTGATGGTTTGTGAAGCTCGATTTAAAACTCTATAGTTCACTGCATCAGTTTCATTCACCACGTCCGCTAAATTTGTTATTTTATTATTATTCATGTCAATATAGTCTGAAGTATGAATCTGGCCAACATTCTCCAAGTGTTTGTTAAAAAAAATCATAACTTCCATCAGATGTAAATCTAATTATATCTTTAGTTTTATCATCTACATAAAACTTATTGGCAGCATCTGTGTTAGCAGTTGGTGTTGCACAGTTGATCACTTTGTTACCAGCAAGATTTAAATTAGCAGTCATTTCTTGTGTTCCATCTCGAAGTAGAGTTTGACCGATACTGCTTTTGGATGCGAGATTAGTGTCAATATATGATTTATTCACAAGATCTGCTGGTTGGTTTCCTATCCCATGACCTGTAATAATAAACCCCCCAAAATCCTGATTGCCTGTCATTATAACACTTCCATCTTTTTTCACAAAGTCTGATGTGTTAAAATTAGCAATTTCAGCATCAACATACTTTTTGTTTACAGCGTCTTGTGGGTTTGAGGGGTTATCCTGCAGGTTGATGATTTTATTTAATTTCATGTCAATATTACCACCAAAGGCAACATTACCATTTTCAATTTCATAAACTGGGTCATGAATATGTGATAAAATGATATTGGAAAATCCATAAATACCATAAACTATAATGTGATGTTTGACATTTTTTAATATATTTGGTGTAATAACTGTTAATTCAATTGTTGAAGTTCCTTGACTTGTTTTTTCGATGAAGAATATTTTCTTAAGATAACCATCAACAATATGTGTCTTTGGAAATGCTCTTTGTATTGGACTTATATGCATATTTTGTGTCTCCATTTCAATATTAACTATTGCCTGCTCTGGATAATTTTCTGTATAAAATTCAACAACAAAAGTACAATTTGAAACTTCCAATTGTGTTACATTTAACATAAAAACAGATATCATACTTTCATTTGGAATTCTGAAAGACAATGATTTTTTATCGATCTTGTATGGGCTTTTATTGAAGTCTTCCAATTGAAGATTATTCGCATTTTGTGTTACAGTTGTTTTTGATATATCTTCAAGAAGAAATTTAAATGGATTAACACGTGTTACTTCAATTGATAAAACAGCATCATTGACGTATCTCATATTAACAGCATCTTTGTTTGTATTTGGTTCTCCAACATTAGTCAAGCGTTTTTTTTTCAAGATCATAGTTACCATCTTGTGTTAATTTTAATCCACTTCCAACATCACCTTTATCACCTTTTGGACCTCTATCACCTTTATCACCTTTTGGACCA
>JAEMWC010000768.1:285000-410000 GCA_016490735.1 Pachyseris speciosa | reverse complement strand
AAATAATTAAATAATTAAATTAAATCATTATTTATATTAAATACAATTTAGTATAAAAATATATTATATGACTACTTATCATCCTCATGGAGTGACACTATCACAGGGTCAGAAAGAAAAGCTGGCAAAAGCTATTAAATCAAATTCAGCGGTAACATTGAGGCTGACTCATGATGAATTATCTGGCGGTGATCAACTTATGTTGACAAAAAGACAAATCAACAAACTGATGAAATAAAAAAGATTGGGAAAAGGTTCTTATATCAATATATCAAAAAGTCAAATCAGAAAGGCGGTTGTACATGGAGGTTCTCTTTGGTCAAGTCTGTTTTCACTTGGAACAAGACTATTACCATATGCAGCTAAGGCAGTAGCTAAAGCGGCTCCAGCATTGGCCACAGGTGCTCTTTCTTCATTAGCAAGTCTCGGCATTGATAAACTATTTGGGAAGAAACAAAGTGGAGGATTTCTTATTCCTAATGCCAATTTATCCCAATTATTGAATGTAGGAAATTTATTGAATACGAGACAGATGGCAGATATTATTCAAAAAATGCAGTATGGTGGAGACGTTATTATAAAACCAACAAAAGCTCAGTCTGGTGGGTTTCTTGGAACACTTTTAGCAAGTATTGGAATTCCTTTAGCCATAGAAGCAATCAGAAAATTAACAGGGAAGGGTCAATACCAGTTCATGTTCCAGATCACATTGCAGTCAAAAAAAAAAAAAAGTGGTGGGAAACATGCTATGATTCCATGGCAATCACCCCCAGTTGTTGGTACATGGGATAACCCAATCGGTTATGGAATGAAAAAAAAAAAAAAAAGACCAGAAAGGGAAAAGGACTTCTGTTAGGAAAAGACAGCCCGTTCAATTCAATCCCCATACTAGGAACCATTTTGTAAATAAACCCTTATCCAACTTTGATTTAATCAATTGGGTGAAACAACTTGGAATAAAACATTTTAGAGGAGTATTTTCAAGAGACAATCTTCCTAGACAAATAAAAAACAATGAATGTGGGATAGTCAATCTTGATTCCAAAATTGGACCTGGTACTCATTGGGTTTGTTATAGGAATTTCAAAAATGATAAATACTGTGAATACTTCGACTCTTTCGGTTTAATGATGCCAACAGAAGTTCAAATGTATATGGCTGCAAGCGGTAAACAACTTGAATACTCTGGTGATGAGATACAAGAAAGGGAATCAGTATTATGTGGATATTGGTGTTTATACTATCTTCTTGAGAGACAAAAAGGAACATCTATTCTGGATACAATACACAACTCCAAATTCAGTCCAACAGACCCAAGTGTCAATCACAGATTCATCATAGACTACTTCAAAAATATCTAACTTAATGGTATAATGGTGAAATCATATTGTGTTAAACAGAAGAAAATCACTGAATGTGTTCCAGGAAGTGAAAGATATCAAAAGACAAAAAATGGCCGAACTATGATGAAATGCACTTGTGCTGAGTGTGGAATAACAAAGACTAAATTTGTCAGAAATCGGGGAAACTAATTAGCCCGTCTGAAGGGGCGGGCATACTAGATTCAGCAGCAGATATGGCACTAACAGGATTCTTGGAACATGGAGTCCCTTATTTAGCAAAGAAAGGTGTTGAAATGGGGAGATATTATGCATCAGAAGCAATGAGAAATCCAAAGCTGCAAAAGAAATTAATTGACAAAGGTCTTTCCCTCGCAAAGCCGGCTATCACAAAGGTTGGGTCAGAAGCTTTAAAACAACTGTCAACAAAAGTGAGACCAAATATTCGTTACAAAACAGATATCAAGGGATTGGATTACGGTGGAGCTATAGATATCCACAAATTGATTGGCAAGCTTCCTAAACCAAAAGCAGGCTGGACTCCAAGTAAGTATAAATATATGGGACCTTATAACCCGTTGCATGAACAGTTGGAATATGATAAAAATACAGGTGAAGTTACAAAATGGAATGTCCTACCTTACAATAAAGTAGATGAAATAGCAGCTTACCACGATATTTGTTATGACATGAAAAAAGACAAAGGAGACTGTGATAGAACAATGATTAAATCTCTTGATCAGATTCCTTATGGTGAAATGCCAAAATGGGGTCAAACAGCCAGATTCTTAATTGATAAAAAACAGATATTAAGTCTTGGTGTTTCAAAAAACGGAAAAAGCCGTCGAGTGAAGAAAACTGGCAAGAAAAACTAGCTGATGAATTACATGCACCCATAAAACGAAATTTCACTCGGCGGCGCGTGATTGTAAATAAAATTGATGAAATATGGGCAAGTGATCTAGTTGAAATGCAACAGTTTAGTAAATGGAATAAAGGTTATCGATATCTTCTTATGGTTATTGATGTCTTCAGCAAATATGGTTGGATTGTCCCATTGAAGGATAAGAAAGGTGAATCTGTCACTGAAGCATTCAAAACAATATTCAAGGAAGGCAGAAAACCACAGTATTTATGGGTTGATAAGGGAAAAGAATTCTATAACAAACATGTGAAAGACCTATTAGAGAAACATAGTGTACAGATGTACTCAACTGAGAATGAAGAAAAGTCCTCAGTGGTTGAAAGATGGAATAGGACAATTAAATCCAAAATGTGGAAGCAGTTCAATGTTCAAGGTAATACACAGTATTTAGACATGTTACCAAAATTAGTGAAACCGTATAATAATACCAAACATTCAAGCATAAAGATGACACCTACAGAAGCTAGTAAAAAGAGGAATGAAGGAACTGTTTACTTCAATTTGTATGGTGATATGGAGCCATTAAAACAGAAACCAAAATTTAAAATAGGTGATAAGGTCCGAATATCTAAGTATAAACGGAATGTGTTTGACAAGGGCTATACACCAAATTGGACAGAAGAAGTGTTTACAGTTGATAAGATCCAATACACTAATCCAATAACATACAAACTAAAAGATCTGAAAGGTGAAGATATCGAAGGGAGTTTTTATGAACCTGAATTATTAAAAGCCAGACAGGATGTTTTCCGTATCGATAAAGTCATTCGCAGAGACTATAAGAAAAAACAAGCTTTGGTGAAGTGGAAGGGATATAGTGATGACTTCAACAGTTGGATAACATTTAGGGATTTAAAAGAAATATTATAAAGAGAAAATTATCTAACATATATATAAGTAGACCTTACAGTAGTATATACTGTTATTTGCTCATGGTAGCCAAGAATATTATTATTCCTGACTATATTTAAACACAGGTTGAAAATGAATTAAAAAATAAATTATTATAATATAATATACAAATGCAAAAATATTCCTACGATAATAAAGAATTAGATGTATCAATAGATTGTTATCTTGATGAAAAAAATGATATATGGTTCAGAGGTAGAGACATAGCTATTATTCTCGACTATAAAAATCCACAAAAAGCAATCAAGGATCATGTTTTATCTGATGATAGAATCTTAAGAGACCACAAAATCAGCATAAATTCACGATGTAACAAAACGTTACCTCATGCTGAGACCATCGAAAAAACTTTCAGATGTTTTTTTTATAAATGAATCAGGACTTTATTCACTAATATTGGCTTCTAAAAAACAAGAAGCAATAAAATTTAAACATTGGGTTACATCAAAAGTATTGCCATCAATCAGGAAACAGGGATATTACAAACAGTTTAATGACAGAAGTAATAATATGCTATTAATTGAATGTGAAAATGATCTGCATTATAAGATTGTTTCATTCATCAGAAAGAAATATGAAGACGCATTACTTATTGCCGGATTAGGTGAGAATCAAATAAGCCCAAACATGAGAATCAGAAGTTATAACAAAGGATATATGGCCGGTCAGTGTGATTTGATGTTATTGAATCCAACTGAAAAATACAATGCTCTGTGCCTGGAATTCAAAAGCCCTACTGGCATCTTCGCTGTATCCAATAATCAACTCAAAATGAAGGTAATGTATGAGAAAAATGAATGTCGGTACCTCATTAGTAATTGTTTCGAAGATTTGATCCACGAAATAACCAAGTATATGGAAGAAAGCAGAGAATATTTGAAAGGATAATCACTTACACTTCTTATTGTGGTATTGTCTATTATTGTTTTTCATCACTTTGTCACACCTGGGACATTTGTACTCTTTGTTTGTCCATTTATTCATCGATAACGCATGGTGACTCTTTTTGTCTTCATCGGGAACTCTCCTTGGTCTTTTATTAGCTGATTTGATATGATCGGCTGGTAAATCTTCTTTTTTAACATACTCAAATTTGTATGAACAACCATCCTTTTTTGATATACCTGATTTAAGATATTTAACTCCATCACAAACCATTTTAATAATACCTTTGCCCACAACAAGGTGTTTTGAACAACAATACATACTACTAAAATACAAAACTTCCTTTGTGGAAATATTAGTCGCTTTCACACAGCTTGGATTATTTCGAGTCAGTGAATGATCCCAATTATTTGTTGATTTCTTAACATTTTCACTATGTGTTAAAATCTGTAGATTACACAAACGATTATCATCTTTTACCTCATTAATATGATCAACAACTTTATCCTTTGGAATGATTCCATTATGACACTCCCAAACAAACCTGTGAACGCTAAATGCTTTTTGACCATTTTGACCATGTTTTCTCACATTACATCTCATATACCCCCCATTAGTTTTATTGCCAACTTGGGGCACTTTCTTAACAATATTCATAAAGTTTCCATCTTCATCGGCAGCGTATAAATTATAAACTGGGTGAATATGATAAACGCAGTTATTGATTTCAATCTTATTCATTATAATATAGTGTATATAATATCTGTTTAAATAAAAAGTTTATGAACCCATTTAAAAGTATATAAATTATTATCTAATTATAATATAAGATGGAAAAAATATTATCAAAAAAATGAAAAAGAAAAATCTTGAGAAACTGAGCAAGAAACAGCTCATAAAATTAATAATGAAAGAATATGAAGATCCTCTGGAAAAGAATATGAAGAAGATCCGCAAGGTGAAAAGACGAACTCAGAAAGCTGTTGATGCAGTTGATGAGAAATACAGTAATTTGGCCAGCAAGATGAAAGATTACGTCGTCTACCCCAAAATGACTGTGTCTTTGAACAGATTCAGGAAAGAGGAATTGAAACTATCTAATTCACCTGCTAAAAAGGGTTCATCTTTTGCCAAACTATTCGGTAAGAGACTCAACAATATTTCCGGCGAGCGGGAGAAGATATCGATTACATTGTTTGTTGACATCCGCGATGGAATGATAATAGAGGATAAAACATATGGTCCTTTTTCTGTTGAAGTACCTCGATTGAGTAAACATGATATGTACAATTTCATGGTTTTCACACTTTTGGACAACAACTTTACACTTTTATCAGCACAGGAAATAGTCCAAATAGGCTGCAAGATCATTACCCACCGGAAAGAGTTTTTCATGAAGCATCCAATGGGAAGTTTGAAATTGGAGTCATACTTGTTGAACAAACAGAGGCCAATAAAATCATATGGTGCAAACTCTTGTGTCATTGATTATGTTTGGGACCAAGTTAGGGGGAAGAAAGGATTCAAAACTTATACCTATGACAAGTTGAAAAATGAGATTTATGACTACATACCAGAAGGCGATATGATCAATACTGAACAACTGATTGAATGGGCCAAGGAATGTCATACAAACCTCACTATCCATGCTTTTGACTCAATGTACAGAAAATTTGTTTCATTCACTAATTCTAACACACAAACAGATGTTGTATTGGTTTATATAGTGAAAGACCATCATTGCTTCCCCATCACGGACGAAAGACTCAAATTGACCGCTTCAAAGGCCAACCAGGGAGGCTGTGATTCCCTGTTAAAACATATGTCTGATTTAAAATGGTCCCAGAGACATGAACTAGTACACAAAGTCGAACGATTGGATGATTTGGTTTGTCTCGACAAGAAAAATAACATCATTGTCTTGCCCGAAGAAGCAAAAATGACACAAGCAATTGATATTTACATCAACTCATCCAAATTATATGTTGAATACTTGCATTGGAACAACAATGGAATACTCGATGGGTGTCTTGATCATAGACAGAACATGTATCTTCTGAATCAGGAGTACGACATCAGGAAATCTATTTGCGACAAACTTTTTGAGAAGTACAAGACTCATGACTTCGAATGGAGTAATCAATCGTTTACAAGCATTAGTACAGCTTTATTCAAACAGATGTGTGGTTATCTACCTTTGTCCACTTATAATGTCGATGCAAGACAGATGTTGGATGATTATTACCCACGAGCACTTCAATGGTGCTCAACAGAAGATATACCAGACGATGTTGTCAGCATTGATATATCCAAATCATATCCAAACATATTATTGAATAACACGCACCCAATACCTGTTTATACTATTCACAGTGTGATTGAACCATTCAGTTGCAAAAATGATCTCAGACTTTGTGGTGAATTCTATATTGATGAAACAGTTTTGAACAACTATGGAACACCCATAAAGATTGAAGCAGGTTTTTATTCAAGTAATTTAGTATTTTATCTTGTTGACACCTTAAACATGCCTACATCACAAATAAAGTATGAGATTGTGACGAAAACGGCCTTGAAACCCGAAACTTTTAAGAACTTCATACAGTATATATTTGATGAATTCCCAGAGAGTGAGGCGAAGAAGCTTGCAAACAGTTTCATTGGCGAACTTGGTAGAAAATACAATAAGACAAACCAGGGGTTCACTTGTACTGATTATGAAACTGCAATGTGTTGTTGGACCAGAGCAATGGCTGACAAGAGAAATGTGACAATAGATCATTACAAAGACCTCTATTTGATCAAGGAACAAACTTGTGAGCGCATATTCTCTGACAATACAAGTATCAATCGGTTTGTTGTATCTGAAGCAATATTGAAATGTTTACAGTTTATTGAAGCTTGTCATGGCAAAGATAGTGTGCTGTATGGTTATAATACTGATGGTATCTTTATAACTAATCCTGCAAAGAAATTCAAACGGAAGAAAGATGTCTCATTCAGCACCAAAAAAATAGGAAAATCATATGTCACCGATACTAAATTGGTGTATTTCGAGAAACATTATAGAGAGAACATGGTTGGACTGATTGAGATGGAAAATGGTTATGGATGTATTTTCAATGGCCAGGCGGGTAGTGGCAAAACAACTAAGCTTTGTAAAATGGTCAGAGAGGCGACAAATCCTCTTGTACTTGCATTCACAAACAAAGCAATTGAAAATGTGAAGAGTAGGTTGGGAGACAATAATAGTATGTGTCACACATTTGATTCTTACTTTTGTGAATGGCATGGAAGAGATATTGATAGTCTCAAGGATAAAACAATATGGTTCCCAATAAATGGATGACCATGATCTATCAGGCATTTACTATGTTCAATATCGTGGTATACATGTTTGGTGATCCTGATCAATGTGAACCCGTCGAAGCTGGAAGCCAAATACATTATGATTATACTTATTCCAAAACTGTAAGAAAAATGTGCCCGAATACAGAAACTCTCCAGTACATTGAGAAATCGTCCAGATATGACAAAACAACACACACTATGCTGGATACATGGAAAAGTTACCACTTGGTTTTCACAACCAGAGAAACTGTACAAAAACATCTGCTATTTGAACTCTACAAGGATAAAAGTAAATGCCGAATGCTGTGATAGATTCATAAAGGAGAATAACTGCAGATACGTTACTGTCGAATTCAAATATAACGGTAAAACAGAAAAATACAATGTCTGTAAAGGTATGCCTGTCATCGCAACACAAAACGTCAAAGACAAACAGATATTCAATACAATGGAGTTCGAGATTGAAGATATAATAAATAATTCATTCGCAGTGAATAAAGAGCTATACGATCAAAAGGAATTCGCAGAGTATTTCATTCCAAGCTTCTGTGTAACTGTTTACAAATACCAGGGTTGCGACATTAACGATCATTATAATATTCACGACGTAAGCCGTATGGATAAGAAACAATTGTACACTGCACTATCACGGACAACAAAATTCGATTAAATACATGTTAACAATAAAGAATTGAACTTCAAATATAACAAACGGAAACAACCAGTTTTGGAATTGACTAATGCTAAATTCAACAGTCTGTACTCTAACGGTAAAATCTATAAAGTGACTTTCAATAACGGCAAAATATATATCGGATCAACTTGTGAAGACTTAGAAACACGTATGAAATGGCATCTGACGAATAACAAAAGTCAAGTCTACAAACATAAGGATAAGTCACCGTTTATCGATTTACTTGTAAACGCACCGTCTAATGACAAGAAAACACTTGAGAAAATAGAAACCGGATACATAGAAGATTAAGCTAACAAATACGGTGAGAAGTTGTTAAACAAAAAAAATAATCCATTGTCTAAAGCAAAGAAAATAGAATATGAAGTCAAAATAGAAAACAAAGAACAACTATTGGAAAGAATAGCCAAACTCGAAAAGAAACTAAATATTAAAGACGATGAGAAAAATAAACTTCTGTATTTTGACACGATAATAGACGGAATGAGACATCGCGTTGTGTAAACTTATGGTAAGAAATCAAAAGAAAAAGCTTTAGAAAAAATCAATGACAAGAAACAGAAGATAATAGAAAAATTAACCGTATATTTTGACTAACTTTTCATAAAACTGCACATTGTTATCCTTTTTTTTCGATTTTACCCCCCTAAATCCGCTTTTTTTGAAAATTAAACAGTTTTCCTTAAACCAAAATCTTTAAGTCATGAGTTTGTAAAATATTATTTATTTAACTCTTGAAACAAAATGCTTTTTTTATTTGTCGAAAAAGTATGTGAGTTTTTGACATTACAGACCCAGTAGTTTTCTGCATTTGCCTTAATTCACGGAATTTCGTACACAAACTGAAATCCTCGTAGCGCGTACCAAGTTCGCCCATCTGACAACAGAATCAACTTTCACCACCACTTTACTTTCATGGTTCATAGTTTTCTAGAGTGAACTATTAATAAATTCGGCACTAGTGATTTTGAAAGTTCACGGAATGTTCACAGAACGTAGTTTAAGAAATTGCACTGAAAGGCCTCTTATCCAGGGTCAGCAGGTGCGTGCAGATAGCTATTTTGTCAGTTTGAATGATAGAAGTAGTCAAAACAAGAAAAGGGCTCATATCACTATTAAACCTTCTATCGCTACTGATTTTTCAAAGAGCTACTATTCGCTTGTAAAAATTAAGACGAATGCTCAGACATGTCAAGGAAACATATAGCGTAAATTCAAAATTCTACAGAGGCAAGTGTATCGGTTCACCTCATATTAGGTACGGCCCTGGATGTGTTGTATTTCTGTTTCAGAGAGCAAAATGATATAGTATTTATGACATTTTTAGGACGGGGAAACGTTTTTGGCAGTATCCAAGTTTCCAAGAGTTCAGTTGCTTTTCTACTTCAATAACATGCTAACAACAGCAACAACTTTATTAAATTAATGCTTAAAAATTACAAACCGCTTGAGCCCGCAGGTAGCTTAGTAGCTATTCGAGGACGGCTCAAGAGAAGAAATAGAAAACACGAATAAATACAAAAGGTTTAATTAGTCTTAAACATCTAGACGTAACCTAGTGCGTCTTTGATCACTAATATAGCTATTGATTACTCAAAAACAACGGTGTGTGTATTTAGTTGCCAAGGAAGCCTTACTTGAAAAATGCAGCTGATCAATTATACACAATTGACGTTTGATAAATACTGATCCAAAAATGTCTAATTTCCCCATCGGTATTAACCTTCCAATTCACAAAATTTGAATAACGTTACCGATCAAAAAAGTTAATGTTAGAAACTGCGTTTTAAGCCAAACAATTTCAAGTTGCTTTCTGACGTTTAGGGAACAAAAGAAAATCAAACTACCATAAAATAAGTCGTTCTTAAAAGTCAGTCTGACAATTCGTTCGACTCCGTTTTATTACAGCACATGATGTTTGCTAGTGTGGAGGCTATCTATTAAACGGCCAGAAATGAAAAGAGACTCCGAGGGAAAAATGAAAATTAAGCGAACAAAATTTGTTAATAGTGTGTATAGAACGCTTGTTGACGCATGATGGAAGAAGTAATTTGATTGACAATGTTATGGTGAATAAAAACGTTCTATGTTATGAATAGGAAATGCAAGATCCGTGCAAAGGTTCACAAAATTGTTGCGCCCAACATTTTGTATGCATTTGAACACCGTGTTAGATATTGTTGTTTGAAATGCAAACAACATCCAACACCGTATTCAAACGCTTCCACATGTATGAAGTTGTTGGCGAACAACGTTGCGCGCGTTTGCCTTGAGGCCCGTTCCGTACGCCGCCCCATTCGTGTGCCGCATCTCCTTGACGAATTACTGAACTACGAAAAAAGAGCGGCCTCTCAATTCGGTGTGGCAAAAAGCGATAAGCTAGGCAGGGCTTGTCGAATATAATGCGACACTGGAGTGGCGTCTGATTCACACGCCACTGTTCTCATGCACCAAACAGACACAATCTTCCTTCGCGTAACTAAATTGTTAGTTCAGTTGTACTATTGTTGTTCTCAGCCAAATGATTTCGCAAAAGCTCGTTACTTGTATTCTGCAAGGGTTGGTCAATAAGGATTTGCACAAGTACGCCGTCTGAATTAGCCGTCTCTCCGAAGTCTCTCTGGAATCGAACTTCCAGGTATTAGATTCGGAACATGAATTGAGTAGCGTCAAGAACGGACCTGGATCAGCTCCTCTTGAGTAGGTACAGAATATCCAAGACCGTCATTGAAAATATATATCATAAAAACAATGATGATTTTAACATCATAAAAATAATAATTTTAACATCAGCATGAACAATAATAATAACGACTTTTATCAACAGACCTGCCCAGTTGGACATGACCTGTTAATGTATGAAGACAAGCGAAATAATTGTAAGGGTGAATTAGTTTTAAAAGTGACATAGAGTATAGTAAATGTGTTATTGTGAATATACCTTTGCAAAACTGTTGCTTGGCCACTGGCGTTTCACATTTGAGGGTCACACCACCAAAAATCGCGAGAGTGTAGTAAATTAACAAACTCGAAGCTATCGGGTGCGTTCGTCAGAACAAGTTGGCCATAAGGTGTTTAAAGTTCATAAGAGATACTGTGAACAATACTCATCAGTAAGTATTTGCATAACTAGGATTAGAATTTGCTACGTAACGGCGTTCTAATTTTTGATATGGAGCATTTAAAGAAAGCTGTCGAGGTTGCAAACCAGTGAGCCAGAATGAATCATTTTTACGCATTTTTTTCTTTGTATAAATGAATCTGTGACCAGGCTCTGCTACAACAATTTGACGGCGGACCGTGAGTTTCTGTCGACTTATATTTTCGACTCGGCCATATCAGCATAAAGAAACTCCGAGTTACCCGTCTACTGAATTGTTACATAGAGAGATAAATCTCACCTTTACACCTGGGGTTTGTCAAAGCACGAACAAGGACTGATAAAATGGTTCAAAACAGTTACTGTGTTCATGAGTAACACGAAACTGTTCATCGTCAGGTACGAATCGCAAACCACACTACACATTAATTAAACCTAGTAACCTGCCTATTTATTCATGCCGTAAATGTAGGAAAGAGGGATGAATTAAAAGAAAAACTCCGCAAGGAAAATCGAATACAGTTTTTCCTGTAATAAGCATGGGATTAACTCGAGAGATTGTCTTCAGTTGCAGAATATCTGAGAACGCCTACCTGAAGATTGCTAGCAGAAGACTGGAAGGTAAATTTTTAATGGCAATTTAAAATTGGTGTTATCACAGGTCTTGAAAAGTCGCAAAGGCCTTGGTTGTGAATTTGCGTTGTAAAGAGAAAGGTTTATGAGTGGGGAGTATACGGGAGTGTACACTAGTATAATGGAACAGGGCGTTCTCAGTTGCTGGCCCCAGGCACTGGAATGTACTGTCTCTTCTTTACGCAAAGTTCCAAACATTAATGCCTTTTAGGAGGCGTTATACCTCGATGTTAAATAAGAAATGCTTTAATGAAACAATTAAAAAGGAAAAATAAGGCATACACAAACACTCACACGGTCCACTACAAAGCGGGTATACGTCAGAGTGAGAGCAGACAATTTTTGTGTTCTTCCATTAATTTTTATCCTCCAAATTTAATTTTTAATCAACTAACAATCTTCATTTTTTCTCACCTTCCCATATTATTACTCTCCCCTCCCCCCTTTTCTACTTCTTCATAAACACTCTAAAATCACCCAAAAATTCTGAGATATTCATGGTATTATGTGCTACAAAACTGTGATGGCTTTTTGGGATTGCATGAGATCTCGAGAAGATAATAAGGAAAAAAGGTACAAAAGTGACAAAAACGTGGCTTCTTTTGTTTAGAGTAGCATATTTCTAGTTACTAGTTTTCTACGCCGCTGGCTGACTTCTTACACCTTACATGACTGTCTTTATTATATTTCTAACGTGCAGTAGTTAAATGAGGATTTTAAATTGGGTTTATATGATATTTGTTTAATCAATTCTGAAAGACTGTAAAGATCTGTGAGCAAGTAGTAGCAAGAGTAACAAATGACGCGCACCGAAGGCGCGAGATTCATGGTGGATCTGGGGGCATGTTCGGCTGTGAATGTTTGCCCTAAAATTCGGGTTGCCTGAGCCTACGTTTAGTGTGTTTTGAAATCAAACACAGAAACACAGACAGTGAAGATGGAACGAAAATAGATTAACGTTTAATATAACGGATAAACCACAAACAATAGACGGTTTCTTACGTCAGTGGAAGCGAAAGGGTTAATAAAACGGCAATCACTGTTCAACTGAAACGTTTCATGCATAAATCTTCAATAAATGTCAATGCCATTGTAGGTGATAAGACTTATCAGAACGTTCCAGATCGGTTTTCAAAGATTTCTAGCAAGTACAGGGTTTCCTTGGCACCTTTAAGTACCAGAAAACCTCTCCTGTCGGTTAAATTAAATTTCGGATAATAATAATAATAATAATAATAATAATAATAATAATAATAATAATAATGACCAGTTGACGTGACGTGGTCTGCGATAGCAGATGCATGACAGCTACTCATGAAAGCTTTAAAATGTTCAGTTTTTCTGTCATGCAATCTGCGTTTTGTTTTTCCAATGTAGAAATCTTGGCAGTCCCAATTTCTACATTGGAAAAACAAAACGCAGATTGCATGACAGAAAAACTGAACAATTTAAAGCGATCATGAGTAGCTGTCATGCATCTGCTATCGCAGACAACGTCACGTCAACTGGTCACAACTTAAAATGGGACCACTTTGAGATAATAATAATAATGTTAATCCAACATGGAGGCCATACTCCAGTTGACCACCTAGTTTACTGCATACATCTTTGATATAAAATTGACACCTGTCAAAACAAGGCATCCGCTGACCATTATTACGTGACCATATCGCGGGCTCAAGTTTGAAGGCCATCGAGGTCAGCTGTTTCTTTTGAAGTTGAATGCTGACCAGGCACTGGCTTTCACTTTACCGCGACATCTTGCAGCTCACCAAGAAAGGTCACTTAACAGTTCACCGCTTTGACTCAAGCAGTTTAAGGCCTGGGTTTAGAAATATGTGTCATAAATATAGTTGATCGTCAATATCTTCTTCCAGATTGCCTAGAACTGGATGAAACTTTCCCTGAAGATAAATCTTGTTATCCTTGTTTGCCTTAACGTATAAATTTGATCACGTGATCAGTCACGTGATCAAAATTTGAAAAAGTCTTAAATCGGCGATGCGGTGGCGGATTTTAAGTTTACAGATAAATAAATCAACGTTTTTAATGTAAATCCAACATATCTAACTTTCTACGCTTGGAGTGATTGCTCACGAGTTTTAGTTTTTAAATTATCAACAGCTAAAGGTTGAATTCTGGCAAGAAAAATGACCTTTGCCCTCACAACTTTTTTGTTGAGAACGATGGACGGTCGCTTCAAACGTGAGACGCTGGAAATAATTAATACGCTTAAGAAAAGCGTTTTTATTCGATATTATATCCCACAAAAGTCACCTACTCCTCAAATAAGTGATGATTTCAAAGAAATGGTCATGTGACACGCCACGTGATCTAAGATAACGTTTATTGCACATCAAAATGTTAAGGATGATGTGAACTACCCATGTGCCGAATTTCGTTTCAGTGTCATTCCCCTGGGCTGTTATATCACAAAAAAACCGTTTTCTCTAATAAACACCCCCTGACACAGGCCTTAAACTGCTTGAGGATGGGAGGAACGACTAGCTCAAACTTAGTGGAAGAAGTTCTTCCTTTGGACAAACACCTTCCTAGTTTTTGAGATTCGTGTTTTTTCGTAAAGTGGACTCGTATTTTCAAAAACCTCTACAACACAGGTAAATTAAATAACTTGAAGCTTAACATTATTTTGGTTTAACCGTTGCTACTTTTCTTGGATCAGGAATGAAACTTGAATTTTTTTTCGACTGGACATAAATGACCATCATCTCTACTCGCTTTGGACGTAAAGAAGTAGTCGAATTGTTTGTTTTTTTAGCTGTTTTGGTTGCAAGCGATCGCTAACGAGTGTTTTAACTCCTCTTGGCTGACTGTTTTTCGACGTCTACGCCTCAACAGCGTTAAGAATTTTTTGCCCTTATCTTAGTAACAAAACATCGCAAGGACTCCTCGCAAAAAAGGATTAAAGCTCCGGCTAAACGATGAAACACTTTCACCCAACATCGTGCTTGCAGGTGTTTGTCAAACATAACGTTGGCCAGGGTGGCTGAACGCATAAACAATGTTTGACCAAGCACTGGACAGAGTGAAATTTTTTAAGGTTATGAAAACCACTGCAAAAAACCTTGAACGATCAAACTTGCTCTACGTTGGATCAAAGGTAGATCGTGACCAGACAAAAAATAATAAAATGTAGGTAAATACCGCAAGGGCTGGTCAAACATCGTGTAAAGGCGTAACTACGATATTTCGGCTGGCCAACACGAGTGAGAACACAGAACGATTTTTTTTTGCATATTATCGCTGAGATTTCGACGTTGTTCTGTTCATTTGGTTGCATGCTTTGTTGGTTGGGATGGCTAAATGATCAAACATTTGTTCGTCATGCGAAATGTTGGATCAAAATATTTCAGTGATCTAGATCAAACATGGACAGCTATTTAAAAGCAATCTTGACTAAACCGTCAAACATGCTCGTCCAACACGATGCTGGATGAAATGTTTGATCGTTTTTTGCTTGGTTAAATTTGTATTCGTACAAACATACGCGTCGTATATTGTTTTCTTGTAATGGTTTAATGTTTTGAGGTTTTTGCACCGCGGTCAATTCCTGTTGACTGGTCTAAACATAAAATATTGGCTGAAGAAAAGCCATGCGTACCTTTTAGCCGCGTACAATAATAGATTACTGTCGATTTTGTTTTCATCATTTCATTTCAGTTGATGCAATATTTACCTGATGACGAGAAGAAACAACACTGGTTTTTGAAGAGCCATCTTAATTCTGTCGGTTAAGAGAACCCAAACTTGTAATTTTTGCAGTTCATAATTGTACTGTGAATGATTTATATGAAATAAATCATATATGAACTGCGGAAATGAAATCAAATGAAGAATGATCCGCGCAGTTGTGAAAGCAGTTTACGCAATTGCGAAAGGAAGCCTGAAAAAAACACCAGGACCTCAACTGGGTTTACACCCGTGACCTTGCGATACCGGTGCGATGCTCTAACCAACTGAGCTATGAAGCCAATGGTAATATTGAGTGGTAGATGCTGCAATTATATTCTCTCCCTTGTACTAGTGACTTTTCGCCATACCACCGTTTTTGTTATAATGCACGACTCAGCTGATGATAGGGACGTGTACCTGAATTAATCAAATAAAAAAGGAAAGGAAAACAATCCATACAATACAAAATTCAAAGTTGCCATCCCATACCTCAGAGAAACGGTTCAATTGTTTTTTTTTTCTTTACCCAAGTGTGTAGCTCACTGTGTAGATGGATAACTGGGACTTGCTCGTTTATCACCTGGTTAAGAAAGTAAATGGGGTATCAACCAGCTGCTGCATACTACTTACAAATTGCGCAGTTTACATAATTATGGTCCATTCCAAGTGGTATTTAGTTTCACTTCCAAGTAAAATCAAAGGCTCTGTGAGCCAACTCGTGAATTGAATAAGCAAATGCAATTTATATGTTCTTGATAGAAATCGCTGTTTGATTTCAAAACGCACAAAACGCACGAAGAATATTAAAGATCTTCAAAAATGATTTTCACCGCCGAATGCACTTTGGACAGATAGATAATAACTTTTACTTATTATATTCTTCAGGTGTAACTTTAGCTAACTTATACCTTCATGCGTAGCTAAACCACAAACAGCTTACTAAATATTCAAACGGGTTATTTATTAGCGTACGCTAACCACAAAAATCTCATTAAATATTCAAAACGAGTGTTTTTTCAGGTAAATTTGTTGCATGTGTAAAAATTTGTATCTCGCTTTGTACTTATTGCTTTACATTAATTTTTACATCTTTGGAAAGCTAAATCAATGTTCTATTTGAATTCCGAAACTATGTTTGCATTAAGGGCCAACCATTTAACTCTTGATGGAGGGGGGGGGGGGGTGGGGGGTGGGGTGGGTGATTTTGAATATAAAATTCCTGCAAGCGCTTGTCGGAAGAAAAAATTGCATGCAGCACAAATGTAATAGAAAAACATTGCAGCACGAAGGGAAAAATATCCTACCCACCGTGTTACTAGAAAAAAATTATTGCTGACCAGAAATCACCCCCTCCCCCCCCTCCCCCTCCCCCCCCCCCCTCACTCCCTCCCCCCGCGCGTGTGCCTTTAGGCCCGTTCCGTACCCCGCTCCATACGTGTGCTGCATCTACTTGATGAATTACTGAACTGCGAAAAAAGAGCGGCCTCTCAATTCGGTGTGGCAAACAGCGATAAGCTAGGCAGGGCTTGTCGAATATAATGCGACACTAGAGTGGCGTCTGATTCACACGCCACTGTTCTCATGCACCAAACAGACACAATTTCCTGTCGACTTATATTGTTGACTCGGACAGATCAGCATAAAGAAACTCCGAGTTACCCGTCTACTGAGTTGTTACATAGAGAGATAAATATCACCTTTACGGCAGCGAAGACTGCAAGCTTCAAATTTCCGTTTACAGCTGGGGTTTGTCAAAGCACGAACAAGGATATAAAATGGTTCAAAACAGTTACTGTGTTCATGAGTAACACGAAACTGTTCATCGTCAGGTACGAATCGCAAACCACACTACACATTAACCTGCCTATTTATTCATGCCGTAAATGTAGAAAAGAGGGATGAATTAAAAGAAAAACTCCGCAAGAAAAATGGAATGCAGTTTTTCCTTTAATAAACATGGGATTAACTCGAGAGATCATCTTCAGTTGCAGAATATCTGAGAACGCCTGCCTGAAGATTGCTAGCAGAAGACTGGAAGGCTGGAAGTTTCAATGGCAATTTCAAATTGGTGTTATCCCAAGTCTTGAAAAGTCGCAAAGGACTTGGTTGTGAATTTGCGTTGTAAAGAGAAAGATTTATGAGTCGGGAGTATACGGGAACGTACACGAGTATAAGGGAACAGGGCGTTCTCAGTTGCTGGATGTACTGTCTCTTCTTTACGCAAAGTTCCAAACATTAATGCCTTTTAGGGGGCGTTATACCTCTATGTTAAATAAGAAATGATTGAATAAAAAAAAATAAATAAACAGGAAAAATAAGGCATCCACAAACACTCACACGGTCCACTACAAAGCGAGTATTACGTCAGGGTGAGGGCAGACAGTTTTTACGTTCTTCCGTTAATTTTCATACTTCAAATTTAATTTTTAATCACCTTACAATCTTCATTTTTCTCACCTTCCCTTAAAATTACTCTCCCCTCTCCCCTTTTCTACTTCTTCATAAACTCTCTAAAAATCACCCAAAAATTCTGAGATATTTATGGGGTTAAGTGCTACAAAAGTGTGATGGCTTTTTGGGATTGCATGAGATCTCGAGAAGATAATACTGTAAGGAGAAAAAGTCCACAAGTGACAAAAACGTGGCTTCTTTTATTTAGAGTAGCATTTATTATTTTTCTAGTTACTAGTTTTGTACACCGCTGGCTGACTTCTGACGCCTTACCTGGCTGTCTTTATTATATTTCTAACGTGCAGTAGTTAAATAAGGATTTTAAATTGGGTTTATATGATATTTTTTAAACAATTCTGAAAGACTGTAAAGTTCTGTGAGCAAGTAGTAGCAAGAGTAACAAGAGACGCGAACCGAAGGCGCGAGATTCATGGTGGATCTGGAAGCATGTTCGGCTGTGAATGCTTGCCGTAAAAATTGGGTTGCCTGAGCCTACGTTTAGTGGGTTTTGAAATCAAACACAGGAAAACAGACAGTGAAGATGGAACGAAAATAGATAAACATTTAATATAACGGATAAACCACAAACAATGCACGGTTTTTAGGTCAGTGGAATCGAAAGGCTTAATAAAGAGGCAATCACTGTTTAACTGAAACGTTTCATGCATAAATGTTTAATAAATGTGAATGCCATTGTAGGTTATAAAACTTTTCAGAACGTTCCAGATCGGTTTTCGAAGATTTTTTAGCAAGTACAGGATTTCCTCGGCATCTTTTTTAAGTACCCAGAAAATCTCTCCTATCGGCTAAAATAAAATTGGGTAGATATTAATAAAAAAAAACTTGAAAAACTGCAAAAACCGTGAACGAAGATCGTGCTTGCTTGTACGTTGGATTTCACAGGAGATCTAATCAACAAAACTTGAAAATAGACGATTAGAAGTCCAAAGACTACTGCAAGGTTGATACAACGTAATATATTTATTTTACCTGTCTACGCCCAGTAACGGAATACGCATACCCGGTGTCTCAACGCGCTTCCCGCATATCTATCCGCTGAGCTAGAAGAGCTACAGAAGCGCGCTTTGCGAATGATTTTTCCGTTTGTTCCATATAGCGACGCATTACATCAAGCCAACTTGGAGACGCTCTCTCAACGCAGGCAGTCTATCACAACTAAGCTTTTGAATTCTATCACTTGTAACCCAGACCATAAATGGCATGAGCTCTTGTCACCTCGTAACATTTGTGAATTCAATTTAAGACGAAAGAGGAATTTTAATGTCCATCTGGCTAAGACGAAGAGACTTACGAACACATTTATATATAGTAATTGTGATTTAATTTTTAGCTATATGCATAAGTGTATATAGGGATATGTGTATATTTTTCTTATCTTTCTCTTACTTTTTATTAGTTTTTATTATTGTAACGATTAATCTAATTCAGCCTTTGGCTGCGATTTTGATCAGAATAAACTATCTATCTATCTATCTCTATCTATATTTGAGAACAATATTTCGTCTGGCCAAAACAGCCTTTTTCAGGTTTAGATGTAACTAATATTATAAAAATGAAATAACAATACTATTAATATTTTGGAGGATGTCGCAATACATGGGTTGGGCGGAAATGACGTCTACACGATGATGCAAAAAAGAATTAAAAAATTATAATAATTAATTCAATAAAGTAAAACAAGGTTAACCTTTCTAAATTACAATTCATCACGTCTATTTAAACCATGAGGCTCTAAAGTCCCCGCGAAATCTGTAAGAAATGACTCTGGGGGTTTTTCTGATTGAATCACGTGGGAAGTGGATTAGTTCAAGTGGGATAAGCTGCATATCAGTGTGGCAGTGGTTAGGATTTGAGAGAAAATGTTCGGAAACAGTGCTAGGTTTGGATTTAATGTTAGTTTTGTCGACTGGGTGTCTGTGTTCGTTGAATCTGTCTTTAAGACGTCGCTTAGTTTCACCTATGTATTATAAATGGCAGCGGTTACATTGTATCATGTATATTAAATTTTTGGTGTTACAGGTTTTGTGTGAAGTGATGTTACGGGTTACGCCTGTGGAAAATGTATAGTGATTAAGACCGTTAGAAATGTAAGGGCAAGTGGCGCATCTTGTCCACAGCGGAAAGAGCCTGGTGGTAGATTACTACCGTTAGGAGCCGTGACAGCAGGTAGTTTTGCCTTAACTAAAACGTCCCGAAGGTTAGAAGTGCGTCTGTAAGCGACGATAGGTGGGTGTTTAAAAACGTCCCTGCAACGATTGGAAGAAAGTAGTATGTTAAAATGTTTGAGTAATATATTACACAAGTAAGGAAGTGCTGGGTGATACGTAACGACAAAAGGTATGTGGTTAATGGAATCGTGACGGTTAGTCTGCAGAGCGTCAGTGCGAGAAATATTAGCAGCTCGTAGGAATTGCGAGTCAAGGAAAGTGTTATTATATCCTCGTGCGAGGAGATATATTTTTAATTCATTAATGCCGAGTTTGAATGCATCGTTAGTAGAACAGATACGGCGGATGTGAAGAGCTAAGCTAAATGGAATAGATATTTTAGTGTGTCGAGGATGGCATGATGAACTAAGAAGGTGTTGGTGTTAATGTCTGCAGGTTTAGTGTATAGGTCAGTCTGTATAGTGCCGTTTGTATAGTTTTTTTTTTTAATTTGAAGACTTTTATTGATTTTTCTACATTGCAAATCACAGATACAGCAATTAGAAACTAATTACACCTACTACAAACTAAAATACAATAATAAAACATATTAAACTAATTACAATACTGGAACAGTACTGGAACAATATGGCAAAACCATGGAAAACCTCCGCAACCGCAACACAAGTCTTCGATATGTTGTTGAACGTTTTGCAAAAACAGCCTTTTCTGTTATCGCCTCTGCGGGCTTCTTCCCTGTGAGACTTGTTTCCTCGTTGTTCAAAGCAAGAACAACTTCGGGCAACCGCGTCACCCACGCAGTGGATCGCTTGCCTTCTGGCAGACGCATTTCCACAGCGTACTGGTGGCCGACCAGGCGTTCATCCAGGGTGCGGTTGAAACGCTCGACAATGGCCTGGTCGCGGTGAATTTCCGGGTGCCTCCGCCGGATAAAAGGTTTGTGCTTTTTTCCATTTCTTTGGAAACAGCGCCCATGAACTCACGCCCAGGATCCGCCTGCAGCATTTCAGGCCATTTCAGAGGCCCGCGCTTATAAATCTTTTGAAAGGCCTGGGCGACATCATCGAAATTTCTCGAAGTCAAAGGTTCCACCCCTTTGTAGCGGCTGGCCACGTCGACGACGGTCAATGCGTACTTGAAAACTTTGCGGCCGCGTGGGAGCTTGTCATGCGGCAAAAAAAGAAGGAAGACTTTGTGCACCTTGTTGGGTGTGGAGACATCAAAGTTTGGTCGAGGAATGCGCCGCGGTGCGGGAAGATAGATCTGCCAAAGAGCTTGCCGCACCAGCCACTTTTTTGCAGTGTGTTCCGGGACCTTGGCGGCCTCGGCGAGTTTTTTGATCGCGGCAAAGCCTTTCCAATAGCCCCCGAGACTGTAGTATCTCTTTGCGAGGTTGGCCGCCATTAAAAAGAAAATATAAAAGTTTAAAGGAAACGAAAAGCGGCGTAGCCCAAAGCAAAAGTGCCGGCTCCCAAAAAAATAAGCTCACTCTTTTTCTGCTGCTCGCTGGGCTGGTAGAAATCGGAAAACTTTGGCTCTTTTAGCGGGGCAAGACGTCGTTCGGGATGCGCTTGGTTATACAGCTTGAAGGCGTAGTCGGTGTTGGTGAAGTTCTGCTTGGCGTGCGCTTTTATCTGTGTGTTTCGTCTCAATCCAGTCAAGGAGCTGGGTGCGCTTGCGACTGTATTTTATTTAAGCCGCTTGATAAGCCCCGAGGACCTTGTCATGGCTCTTTGCTTCGTCCACAGCGGCGTCGTCACTTCCGCGGAGTGCCTTCGCAAGGTAATTGCCCCCGATGGAAGTCGCTGTATTCAAGGCAGTCCCACCTATCATGATCGCGTTTGTTGCCATATTGCTTAGCAGAAGATTTTGCAACTCGAGAAAGATTGTTGTATATAACCTTTTTTTAAATCGATGCAGATCAAATCAGACGTTGGCTGGGAGGATTTTTTGATCCACAAGGCACTCTTTTACCCACATGCCACACGCCATAACGGCAGTGAACTGTGCGTAGTTCATTGCGCTGCTGCTGGGGTCGGAACTGAAATTTTCCTTCGCAATCTTTTTCACGATCCAGCCGATGCCGGCGAGGCGACGATGCCGGTTAGAGCTGCCGCGTCGATAACTGTTTTGACAAGCTTGTTGTCTGACATGGTTTATTGCAAGCCGCGAAAGTTTAATTTAGTTTGCTGGGGGGTGGGTTTTTGTGTGAAAGCGGCTGAGGCCACCCCAAACCCGGCTTTGAGCTCTTCGCGTTTGTAGTAAGGCCCTATCAACGAAACCACAATGCTACCCGCCATTAGCCACTGGGTTGTGCTCAATGAGTCGCGCCCCGCAGGGCGTTCATATTCGGTTGTAGCCCTTTCAGGCATTGGGGTCGATTCGCCACCTTTAAGCTGCCGGGCGTCTTGCGCGTTATTGTTCGTGATAATCACAGCGGCCTCGGCTGCAGCTTTTTTCTGCGCATCGCGGGCTTGTCGGGTTCTTTCGGCAATCAATTTGCCTCCAGCCACCCTCCTGGGTTTTTTTTTTGCAGGCTTTGTGGTTGCATTTGGGTTTGTTGCTTGCTGTGTAATGTCGGTTTACCTTCCCCCAGTTTGTTCAGGCTGTGCCTGTGCCTGAGCTTTTTTTTTCGGTTGGTTGTTCTGTCGACATTTGCACGTTGTGATTACACGGTGCCGTATATGTTTAAAACAAAAAACTTCCCCTGTTTGAAATGGTAAGTAATTAGTGGTAAGTAACTCCACAACTTCTCAGGAACCGCTCACGAATTATCAGCAATTGGTGGGGATTAGTCAGGAATTTGTTCAGCAGCTTCAGCTGATTTGGGGAAGCAATGTGTTTTGTGGTGATCGGCGCTTTGTTGGCCACGGCGAGAAAGCGGCTGCATTTCAACGCAAGGTTGCCGGCAAGGCTGGAGAGCTCTTTCATGATAATGTTGTCATTTTTGAGCTCTTTCCGGTACGCGTCGACGTATTTAATGTCAAAATGAAGCTGTCGACCAAGCACTTTGTCGTTTTGGACCCCACGTAAGTCTCGTACCTTCTGCTGTACTCCTCAACATCTTTGTCGGTGAGGCGCTTCACCTGCTCATGCGTCAACGGAACCCCAATAGCCTCCTTGGACTTGCCTGTAGACACCAGCACAGCCAGTTGCTCGCGAAGAGCAGGGATGTCGGGTCCTTGGGTGAAGCTTTCCGCAACGCCGCCTGGCCCGCTGGTTGCCGGCTCGGCTTCCAGCAGGTTGATAACTTCTGCAATCGCAAGTTCTTCTTCTGCCATAATTGCTCCGGAGGAAAAAAAGTTGCTCCGGTATAACAGTTTTTTTTTTTAATTCGGCTCCTGGAGCTCGACATCGAACGGGTGCGGCAGAGAGAACACAAGGTGCGCGTACTCCCACGATTTCTGCCACGCAATGAAAGACTTGTAATCCCCCGCTGAGAGCTCGCTGGCAAAATCGTCGAAAATGATTTTCATGGTCTTGGTCGCGGGGGTGTAAAAAAGAACGACCGCTGCAACGTTCTCCCAGAATGACGCCGTGATGCTTGTGTACTTTTGAGTGAGTACCCAAACGCTGATGTTGATGTGGCGGGACGAGAAAGCGAGGTTCGCCAGCTAGCGAGCGCGCCCGTTCACATCTTTCGAGGCCGCGCAGTCCTCAAGGATTATGAGAGTTTTTGTGCCCTCAAAATACCACCTAAAGAACTTCAACCAGTTTTCCACCTGTTGCTGATCGCAGATCACGGCTTTCATTCGCGGATCATTTCTCCGATTCGGTGGAAGGTCTTGTTGTGTGCGAGCGTCGGGAAGAAGAGCAAGATAAAGTCAAACCTGCCGCGGAAAGGGCGGTAGATCTGATCCACCACGAATCTTGATTTGCCATAATTCCTCGGGCCAACAACCAAAGCGTTGAAAGAGATGTTTCTCGGGTTTATCTTTTTTTTTTTCGCTGGCCCTGAAGCATATATTAAAACTGGACAGATTCTAAAATGTTGCCCCAGAATGCTAATCTGCGAGTCACTGATTGTGAAAACGTGGCACTTCACGTTTCCAGAGCCGATGGCGTTCCGTTCGAGCTCAAGCTGTACACCCTCTTTTGTGTTAACAAGGCCCGTACCGCTGCCGTGCATGTCATGGTCTGGCATGGACCGCAAATCAATCAGAAGCCCAAACCGGTTGCCGAGTGCCGTCTGATTAATGTGTTGCGTTTTATTTCGCTTCCTCACGAAAACGCGGCTGACCTCCTCCCAAATGTCCTTGCCGTCGATGCCGTTGTTGTACAGCCGATTGGGCGATCCATTCACCATGATGCAGACTTTCGTCAGGTCGGGGTTGAAAAACTGTCCTTGGCTCCTGCGGTATCAGGCTCAATAAAGAGAAGAAGAGTGCCTTTCAAAGACTTTCTCTGGGGGTTAACCCTCAGGTTTAGCCGCGTTTCGGACCCCTTTGCGAATATGAAAATCTCCTCCTGATGCACATAGTCATATAAGAACTCTTTTCCGGAAGTATAAACGCCCTGCGCTTCATCCGCCAAAGCCTTGCTTGGGATAATTTCGTACTCGAGCTGGATGTCTTTCAACTTGTATTTGAGTTTCGATGCGTCCAAGCCTTTGACCACATTCGAAGTCTCTGCGAGGGTCAGCTCGAACAGAAAGTTGTTGTAAAGGGCTTGGGGGTAGAACACGGCGTGATCGGTAAGAATTTGGTGGTTGAGCCCGATTTGGTACTTGTAAATCCTTTCAAACTTGTTTTCCGCGTCGACTCCCAAAGTTTTCTTGTCCCCCGCGCCCGAGCGGATCTTGTAGAGGTCCTCGCTCTGGATGCCCTCGAGAAGCATGTTGTCCCGCTTCTCCTGGGAAAGGGAAAGGTCCTCCCAAATTTTGAAATTGTCGTACCCGACCTTGTCCTGCAAAATGCTGCCCCCGTACTTTACAACCAGCTTGTCGACCAGCGCCAGCGAGAAGTTTTGCACCAGGAAGTGCCTCGTGCTCGTTCAGCTTGAGCACCGAAATGTACAGAGTCTCGCGGGGGCTGGCTTCGCTCCGGTGAAACGTTATGCGCTTGACAGCGCCCTCGGCTTTCATGGCGCCGATGGATTTCTCATTGTGTGTTGGCAAAAGGTTTCCTTGCACAGACATCGTTATGCACCACGAATTTTATATTCAATTGAAAAAATAATTGTGGGATAAATACCTGTTGCAGATGGGAGAACGCGGGGGAGAGTTTGTCATTGATCAACCTGGCGTTGACCATGACTAGGAAATTAACACAACCGGCGACTTTCGACCAAGTGTCGCATCAACGCCTTACGGGGCACAACGCGAGCATATTGCAATACAAGCAACGCAAGAAGAACAAAGCGGTCTGCCTCAACCGTCTTATGATGAAGACTTACCTTTACTCAGAGGGCTTATTCATGGAGATGACAAAAGGGAGAGGCTTAAAAAAGCAAAAAAAAAAAAAAACGCATAAAAGCCTTTTTCCCAAAAGTGAACTTCGCAAATTGCCGCCAATTCATTTCGGCAAAAAGCCTAGCAATGAAAAGGAACTTGTAACATTTGGCCCAAGAGGCAGCGAAAGTAAAATTTTCACAAAAGATGGAAGGAATCTTCTCACAAGTTTCTGAAGCCCTCGGCCCAGGTTCTAAATCTGTGTTTTCTGAAGACAATGAAGAAATAAGACAAACCAGGCAGAGTTTTCTAGAAGCAGAAAAATAACTCAAAGAGGCGAAAAGGATAAACGCGGAAAAAGAAGCGACTGCGCAAGAAGTGCAAGGTCTTAGAAACAATTTCGAGCGAACCCAAACCAGGATTGATCAACTCGGGTCAAACGTTGAAAACAAATCAGAATTGCGGGAGCTGCGGCAACGCGTCAAAAAATATCGACTCGATTTTGAAAACGCGAAAAAAGAGGTGGCTGCCCTTGAAAAACAAGCGAAGCAAAAAGTAAAAGAACAAACCCAAACATTGGGTATCTTTTAATACGTTTTCACTGTAACTTAGGATATGTATTTTTATCCTTTGATTGAATAAATACTAATATTATTATTATTATTATTATTATTATTATTATTATTGTTATTAGTAGTAGTAGTAGTAGTAGTAGTAGTAGTAGTAGTAGTAGTAGTAGTAGTAGTAGTAGTAGTAGTAGTAGTAGTAGTAGTATTAAACCCGGGTCGATCAACTCAGGGCAAGCCTTGCGGCCAAAGAAAGAGAAAGAAATGCTCTCGAAGAAGGTCCCAACAGCACAAAACCACTCGATGACCAGCGGGAACAAGCTGAGATTCAGAAGAAAATTGATAAAGATCAAGCGATAATGGATGACACTGACGCCTCGCTTTCTGACAAAGAAGCCGCACGAGAAAGAGTGGCGAAAAGAGCCGATGAGCTAGCGCGTTTGCAAACGCAGATTGCGGGAAGAGAAAGGGCGCTTCCACTTCGCGAGAGGATCAGAGAGATTTTCAAAAAATATAGGACAGCAGCTATTATCACCGCCCCGACCGCAACGATTATTTTGTTGACGTCGTGGTTTTCGTTTCCTGAACCTGCAGGAGAAGCTGGCTCTTCTGCCTGCCTTTGGGCAGAAATATTCGATCCCGCGTTTTCCTATGGCTGGTGGGAGGGGGGGCTGTGAAATATGCTGTTTGAGCTATACACGCGGTATTTCGGTTTGTGCTGCGACTATGGCTTTGTGGATTGGGTTAGAAGGGTGGCTGTTGGGGGCATGAACCTTTGAAGCCCCGCCCGCCATCAAGTGAAGGGCTGCTTTTTTTTGTGCCCTGATTCACATCGTTGTTTATCCCAAGCTTCATTCCCGCTCCGGCTTGTTTGAGCTTGAGCTAGTCGTTGTAACCAACCGTGCTTTCTGTGTTTATGGTCATGTGACCTGGCAGGAGCCAGGCGCCGGGACAAACGGCGAGATTTAAGCTAACCTTTGCTTCATCCACAGCCAACTGATAACGCTGCACGCTCTTTGCCAGGTCTGGTTGTCTTATCGCATCTTCAACCAAAACAAGGACCTCGTTTCGCACCTCCCCCGCGCGCCCTACATCTCCCAGAATGCTGCTTCGAACATTAACCTGGGCGCCCAAAACACAGTAAGCAAACGCCTCTATCAACTGGTTTATTCTGGACAAGTGCACCAGATAAGGCCGTTGGCTTCGTTAAGGCAGAACCAGTCAGCCTGTCTGTAGGCAACACTTTCAGGTGCGATGTAATAAATGGCGTTCCCTTTGCTCGCAGAACCCCCTTAATCACTGGTATATCTGGACAAGCCCGCCTGTGTAAGGCCGTTGACTTCGTTGGGGAAGAGCCAGTCAGCCTGACTGTCGGCAACACTTTCAGGTGCGATATAATAAATGGCCTTCCCTTTGCTCGCAGAACCCCGTTCATCACTGAACTTATCGTAGGCTGGGTATTTTGCCCCTGTTTTAAAAGGGACACGGACTCAAATGTAAACACTGCCCAGACCGTGATTCGCGCCACTTGTGAAACAAAAATCGCTTGACGGATCAATCCCAAACTCATTACAAATTCCTTTGTAGAAGCCCCATCATACTTGTTGTTTGTCTGACTGAAAGTTGGGTCGTCGGGCAAAGCGCTAATGTTCTGAATCTCGCCCATCTGAAACAGGATCCGCCTGACAGTGAAATAGACGTGAACTGATAGAAAGCTATAACCTGGGGCGGCAAACTCAGAGTTTTGCCTTAAAGGCTTTTGTGATCCTTATCAAAAATCTCACGACTAATACTGCAGCCGGTTGTCGTGCACCAAACAGCAAATTTAAGCTGTTGTGACCAGTAGCTCATATTCGGCCCCGCCAGCCAATTTTTGCCTCTTTTTCTGAATGTTGAGTCAGTTTGGTTTTTTGAAATATATCAAATGTTGGTCGGATGTTACATAACTGTCGGTTGAGTTGCTGAATATTTTTTTAAACTACTCTGGGTTGATTCGTGAAGGGGATAGCTTGGATTGGCAAACTTAAGCCTTTGAAACCGTTTTCTTTCAGCTGTTGTGGAAAACCACCTTTGGGTTGGGTCAGCCCCAGCCCTTTTTTAATTTCTGTGCCCCAATATTTGCTATCTGAACCGAAAACACTTTTCAGATAACCTATCCCTGCTTTCAAATAAATTTCTGCTGTTGCCTTGTAGTCATCCGCAGAGTCGGTCTGTGCGGCGAATTTGCTTTTATCGGCATTCGGAAATTTCGCGTAAAAAGCGGCCCAGGCCTTGTCCTCACCTGCTTGTACAGCTCTTTTGGCTTCTGTTGAGCGCATCCATTTCAGCATCGCCTCCATCTCCCTATGCAATGCCGTGATTTTCCAATTGAATGTTAATGTGCGGCTTGAAATAAAGACAATGGTTGTGCTCACATTTGTCACAACAGACAACTCTTGCACTGTCTCTTTTGAAGAGCCGCTTCCGAAAATCGATTACGTCGGGTTTATTTCGTCCTCGCTTTCCAATTCGTGGCTCAATGTGAAAACCTCTGAGAGGATTTGGTTGTTGAATGACCAGACAAGACTTGTTTCCACAAAGGGTTTCCTCCAGGGCATTACACCCCCAAAGGTCTGGCAAAACCCTTAATTCGGTTTTTACAGAGCTTGACGCCAAAGTAACCGCCGAAGCGAATAGTCCCACAGGCGCCGTGATGATTAATAACCTTGAAAGCAACAAACTTCAGTTTTCCCAAAATTTGAAAGACTTTCTTGGTGTTCCCTGGCGGCTTGAGACAGATGCCTTTATTTCAAAGCTCAATACCCCCAGTGTCTTCTTTTTATTTTGTCATTTGGTAGACCTGAACCATAATTTGTTGACTGGGAAAATCCAGCTTCAACGGGCAGTGGTGTGAACAGTGTGACTCTTTTAGTCAAAGATGGGGGTGGGGAGCTGTTCGACTTCCGCAGCCAGAAACTTTACTTTGAGTTTTCGATCAATTGAAAAAATAAATCTGCCTCTGTACTAAGATGTTATCCGCAAATGTGTTGCCTACCGCTCCGCCTGAGGAGGGGCAGCATTATTCGAGGCTTTATCCACAGCTCCAGCAGGAAAAACGTACAGATCAGTTCTCCGTGGAAGTGCAAACCCCAGAATTCTAACCCAGAGATGTGGAACCAAACAGTTTCTGGCTGACAGAGATCATCAAAATTGAGAAACAGATCGCTGATGAGGAGGAACATTACAGGGTCGACTGAAAAATACAAAAGGCCAGGAAAGCGGTCCACTACGTAACGGTCGGCCTTGGCGGGGCGTCGGTTGCCCTTTCATCCATCGGGCTCGCCTCTGCTCTCACCGGTGCGGGGGTAATTTTTGGCTCCCCTTGGGTGCTGTCGACGCATTTTTTGGGGTGGCTTCCACAGACCTAGCAGCCTTCAACAAAAACTGGAAAAAAAAAAGGTCGAAAAACACCCCAAGGTCCAAGCTCTGGCTGTTGCAAAACATTACTCAATGAAGAGCTGCGTTTCCCATGCCATCGAGGACAACAGGGTCTCTGATGAAGAATTTAGGATCGTTTTGCATGAAATGGAGCACTACCGAGGTAGTAAAGAATCTCTGCGACTGAAGTTTAAAGCACCAAAGCCCGCACCCCTACAGCCAACGCAGCCTGATGTTGAGAAAATGCGCAAAGAAATCCGCGAGGAGTTCAGAAAAAAATCGCAGAGACAGCAGCAGCAACTGCCGGAGCTTTGAACTGAATTTTGAGGGTAAAAGAACAAAATTTTATCTTTCTCTCATAAAAAAAAATAAATGTGTGACAGTCACACGAGTTACATTGCGTGAAGTGTCGCGAAAAGGGACAAAACCCTTGTTGGGGGTGCTCGGTGGCTGTTCTTGCCTACTCCCGACTAGGTCTTTTCCCGCCGCTCACATGGCGGCTGTCATTTTTTCAATCTTACCTCTGGAAGCGAGGTTGAGGTCACCGAGGAGATCTCTGAGCACCCCCTGTTTTCAGTAGGGCCAGAACGGGTTCACCCAAGGGGCATTGTCCACTGGAAGACATCCCCCTATACTCCGTAATTCACCCTTCTGCACAAGTCGTCAAACAGAGCTTAGACAGTGGCCAACTGTCACCCCATAGACTTCACGAGAGTATGTGAACTAATCAAAAAATAGTCCATCTTCCTATATATTCGAAAAACGTTTTAAACTTTTCCGCTTGTGGTAACTCTGTGTTTTTTTTTCTCCGAATTGCATTCTTGGAAACATACGCGTGCGCTTTCGAGGCCATGCAGGATGATGTAATCATAAATTAAAGAGAGGTTGAATTAATAATGCCTGAAAGGCTTATGCTTCCTACTGGCAAAAATGATTGCGTTGTTACATGCAATCTGCTTTATTTTCTCGGAACTTTCTACGCCCGTTTGGCAGAGAGGTGTAAGACAAATCACCTCTCAATTTGTTGAGGCGATGGAAAAAGCAAAAAAACATTTATAAAAACAGTTCCAAATTGACCCCTTTTCCTCAGTTGATTTTATTTCCACGATCGATAGAGTATTTTGAAAAAAACCCTGTTATTTCTCTCTTTCTACTCTTCGCATCGCTTTGCCAGCTTCTATGGCGGGGGAGAAACTTAATGTGTGTTAAATAAGAGTAAGTTTTTGTCGATTTCTGCTCTGGTTTATTTTTCTTGCCCGAATAAAAAAAAATCGGCGGACATGTTTTTTTCTGCCCCGGCTGGAGCCTGGGAAGGGAAATGTTGACTTCCTGTTTTCTAAGAAAGAGTGTCACGCAACTGTTTTGCTTCTCTCGCGTTTTATGAGGCTTTCGTCGTAGTATTCGAAATGAAACCAAGGAGGTTCAATATGTTTTTCAGCTCCAAACCACAAGGTACAAAGACCATTTCTGTTGCAGCCCCCTCTGCATTTGCTACAAACAAAAACAGGTATGTGGTCGAGCTACCAAAATTTCAAACGAGAGGTCAAACGCGAAATTCGATTTGCACAAAGGGAATTCGTAAAGGAAAAAATAAAACAAAATCCCAACGATGTTGGAAATATCTGGAAAACAATTAGGTCATGTATTCCAAAAAAGCCTACGAATGTCAAAAGCTTCACTAAAGATGATCAAATGCAGCAAACGAATTGAACAAGTTCTCCAGCTCGGTTGGGAAATCTACGATGGAAAAGATTCAACTTCTTGCAAGAAAATTCAACTATGCGCCCGTGCAAGACCCTCATTTTAAAAATTACTTATTTAAACTTTACCGCAGTAGGAATTCCTTTCTTGATCATTTTAAGATTTGTAAAACCTTTTAGTTTCATTCGTAGGCAATTAATAAATATTGTATTAATAGTAGTTCATTATGTAAATTTAGTTGGTAGATTATATAGGTAGTTAATTAATTAATCGATACGTTTTATTACTTTAATTGTAGGAGGGCCATTATGAAAACTACTGGGTGACCAGTAATCAATGTCTTTACCCTCGTTAAATAAAGTTATATCTATCTATCTATCTATCTATCTATCTATCTATCTATCTATCTATCTATCTATCTATCTATCTATCCCGAGAAATTATCCGGTTCCGGAACAGTTCTCTCTCACCACAGTGGAATGTCCTCAGGTCAAAGATATTGTTAATTCAATACCTAACAACAAAGCCCCAGTCTGTCCAATTCTCAAAAAAATGGAGACCATGAAGAAACCGTAACTATAGACCAATTTCGCTGCTGCCAATACTCTCCAAAGTATGTGAAAGGGTGGTGTTAAACCAGCTGTCTCTGTATCTAACATCCAATTAAAGAATGTCAGTGAAACAGATGGGCAACAAAAGATGGCCCTCTACCGAAACATCATTAATTTCTCTACTGATTTTATACTCCGTACTATCGACGAGAAAAAAAAATACCGCCGTCGTATACCCTGATATGGGCAAAGATTTTGACACTATTAACCATGTAACTCTCTTTAAAAAATGGAAAACAAAGGACTATCAGCTCCTGCACTCCAATGGTTCAAAAGCTATCTCTCGCAGAGATTCCAAGCAGTCCGTATCAACTCTACTTTATCTGATAAATTGCCAGTAGACAGTGGTGTACCGCAGGATAGCGTCTTGGGAACATTACTATTCAGTATTCATGTAAATGACCTACCAAATGTTTGTCAAAATTGCTCAACCGAGTGTTACGCGGACCATAACAAGCTTCTATTGTCTGTTACTGTGAACGACTCTACTCGTGCTATGGAAAGTATTAACTCCGATTTACAACGGATTCGCAACTGGTGTTTTCATAATTGCTTAATGCTCAATCCCAATTTTTGGCAGCAGAAGAACTTCTTTGAAACTACCTGACTTTAAATTATCCCTACTGGAAAAGGAAATTATTCCAGCTCATTCAGTCAAAGACCTGGGAGTAATTTTTGACCCCACACTATCGTTTGACGACCATATCTCTGCTACTGTGTCATCTTGCATGTCCAAACCATCTCAAATAAGCCAAATCACATTCGTTTTTGAGAAGGCGTTGCTCGAAACCATAATTAACGCGATTGTTTTCAGTAAACTGTATTACTTCTCGTCAGTATGGTCATCCACCTCAGCTTGTAATGTTCATAAGTTACAATACGTTCAAAACTTTGCGGCGCGAATTATTTGCAACGTTAAGAAGTATGACCACATCACTCCTGTATAAAGGAATCTACGTTGGCTCCCTGTAAAAACAAATCTGTATTATCGAGACGCTACCTTAACATTTAAATGTATGAAGGGTCATGCACCTGAATACTTAACTTCTAAGCTCGTTACAAGAGGCAGCGTGTCTGGACGTACAACCAGAAATTCTCAACAACTAAACATTCCTTGTTTTAAAACTGCCACAGGACAGAACATTTTTCACAATAGAAGTGTATCTATCTGGAATAAGCTCGACTCAAGCCTAAAATTATGCAAGAAGCCCGCTATCTTCAAAAGAGCCTTGAAAACTCAATTTTTGAACGAATTTTTGTGCCAACAATGATTTAATTTTTAGTCAAATAATTTATATTGGATATGAGGAACTATATCGTATCTAGTTAGTTATTTTAATGTAATTTAAATGCATATAATAGTTTTTTAGCTTTTTTATTATCTGTAATCTTACTTGATCACTGAAAAGCCTCAGATGGGGATGTGTTCAATAAATGTATGTATGTATGTTTTCAGCAGAAGGCGGGTTCAAGTATTATCTCGTGTACCTCATCCCAGCCTTGAGTTTTTCGCTCTTTAATTTTTGCGGCGACGAGATCCTTAAGAATTCTCTCTCGAAGCTCTCTGATGGCTGGTGGAGGCTCCAAAATCAGCTCCATTGGGATTTACCCAGATGGATTCAGCCTATAATACGGTGAATTTGTATCAATAATTGAAATAATCAATGATTATATACAATTTGCTGCGTCAAAACTTGCTTCAGTTTTTTTGTTTTGTAAAAAGTAGTTTATGTTATTTCGATATTGTCCTTATGGGTTTACCAACAAAATAATGTGTTCAATATTTCTTCTGTAATATGGGGTGCAAACAAAATCACTTCTCTGTGAATCAAAAATTTTAAAAGCCATTACTTCAAAAGCACGATGATTAGAAAAATATTTTCTGTTTTCACGTAGAAATTTTTTCCAACCAAAGCGGTATTGCTTATTTCTATCAAAATAAAAATAGTTGAAACGTTGCTTATGTACATTTTCCCAATTTGATCTCTTTAATTATTATTTGAATAAAATAATTAAGAATAATTTCAGAAATTTCAGGAGATAGTTTATGAATTAATTTTGCAAGAGAATCCTCAGCCTTACCTTTTTCATCCATGTGAAAAACTGCCTCCATCTCAATGTGTACCCAGAGGGGTCGACCCTCTAAAAGGGCGCTGCGCTGATGCATTTACGCGGGGTTCTGGCTAAAACCCATACAAATAAGCTTTATTTTCCGGTTTCTCGTCGCCCAGCTGCGGTTCCGCGCGAAGATAAAGGTGGGCGACGAGAAACCGGAAAATATTTTTTTTATATTTTTTTGTTTTTAATTAGCTTCGCCAGAGACCTGGCAGGGACACTACAACAGTGTGCGCCAATTACTGTAGGTCCGTAACTGCAAATCCCTCCCCCGTAACCACATTCTAGTAGAGATAGACCACCACACCGAGGACTACGTCCCCAACTCTTTTCGAACAGTGCGTGGGTTCTTTAACGTCCCACAGAAACAATTATGAAGAATTGTGAGACGGGGCCTACGGTTTATCGTCCTTATCCGAGAAGACTAGAAAGTCTAACCATTTGCAGATATCATTACAAAGGCAGCACTTTCTCCTCAATTATTTAAAGACCCTGAGTGTTGGTCCTACCGTGCGACCTCCCGCCCGGTAATCCGGTGAGCTAACCTGTATGGGTTTGAGCCAGAACCCCCCATTTGCTTGTAAATATAATAATACTCAAACCAATCATCTAACACTGATTGCCCACCTATTTCAGCCAAACATCCCGGACACATAAAGAAATGATATTCATAAGAAGAATTAATAACAGCATAAGCTTGTTTTACTTTTTTATGAATGGCTTCCTATGTTTTTTCTTTATAATCTCTTCTTCGTGCTTTTAAGGTTAAAATTTGTAAATATATTGTTTTATTTCTGGAGGCATGTAATTAATATAAAATTTAAGATTATCAACAGCCGGATGGTCACTGAGTGATGCCGGGGCTTGGGCGGGTGGGCCGGCGGGCTCGGCTTCTCCGTAATATTCGGCAAGCACCTCTTCCCCCTCTCGTGCTGCTCCCATCCTTGATATATACATACGCGTACTTTTCTTCAAATGGGGTGATGGGGTGGGACAAATTGCATTGTTTGACTGGTTTCATTGGCTAAATACACACACACATGTAAAATGAGGGTTCTGGCGACCGCGACCGCTATTAACATCATAAATAACCAAAATAAAGCTTATTCGTAATACTTCGTTAACATATATAATTGCTTGTCGTTATGAGGGTTGCCCGAACAAAGACAAGCAACCATATATGTTAACGAAGTATTACGAATAAGCTTTATTTTGGTTATTTATGATGTTAATGTGGCGAACTGTCCCAGAACCCTCATTTTACATGTGTGTCAAGGCATGTTTATGCGTACTGGTTGAGACACATCGACACCAACGAGATCATTTTGCATTACAAAAACCTCCGACTTGGTTCGCCCTGGATTCGAAGATTGCACGAAACGGAGGAATGGTTGTAGCAAAGAGAGGCGGAGAGGTTAACTCCTGCAAATATCGAAAGACCGAATACAAAATGGGTTTTCGATGAGTTCAAAAGTGTTGACGTAAAAATCGTGTTGGATCGTGTTCCACTGCTGGGAACGGGGCCTATGCCTGGTTGGTTGCGAAATCGTGCTCACGCCGCCGCGGTCAGGCAATGATGGCTTTGGACACTTTTCAAGATAACCTTTGTTTGTGGCGTTGCATCGCAGGTCACTGAGGCTTGAGACCAGATCGCTTCAAGAAAGTATCGCTCTTTCTTGCACGTGGTTTCTTTGGGGTTTCTCAGCTAGATTTACACTGGGATTGTCCCAAAACGTCGCTGGATGAACTAGAAAAAAATCGAATGGTTTCTCAACGAAGGGAAACCTTTCGATGAATGCCTTGGCATTCGTGTGTACGAGCCGGAGCTGACAGACAGGGGCATTATTTGGCATCTCCGACGAAATGTGCCAGAAAAACTGAAAAACGTTCTGACAAATGGTGTGTTTGATGGGCACGCGTTTCTCATCAAAGATATTGAAAAGTTGGTGGAAGTGTTTGTATGTGCGCACTGTTACTAAAGATTCGCACGAATCGACAATCTTCAGCGACATAACTGACCCTGTGCTAAAGGTGAAACACGAATCATTTGTAAAACGAAAAAGTCGTAGCGCCGCAAACAAATTTTGAGAAAGCTTTCTTCCTCGACAAAGTCGCTTTCGGCGTGCCCATCAACTGACTCGAAAGAGAAGCGCGCCGGCGAGGAATTGACATCCATCACATGATCTGCGGGCATGGTGGATAAAGATGGGTGGCTGGGGCCCCCGTTGACGGTTTTGATCCCCAGTCCAACACACTTTTTCAGTATCACAGTTGTTATTTCCACGGGTGCCCAAAATGTTTGCCGGACCCAAACACACGCGTGGACACTAGCGTGAAAAAGAAAACCAAAGAAAGAGTGATGAAAACCCGAGAAGACCTTTTCCAGGAAACCATGCAGCGAACAAGAGCGCCTCGCGAGGCGGGTTTCAATGTCGTCGAAGCGTGGGCTTGTGAAGTTGGGTGCGACAAACAGAGACCAAAAACTTTCACGAAATCCTTCCCACACGCCATTCTGTACGATTTCGAGGCATTTGGCGACAAAAATTACCACAAAAAGCCGACTGGCACATTGACATACGAAAACGCGCACGTGCCAATTTCTGTGTCCATCGGGGACACACTTGAATGAACCCCGACACACATCTGCGAAAGAGACCCGAAAGAGTTGATCCGCAAGTTCGTGGAAGAGTTGGAGCAGAGGGGGAAAATCATTCGGGAAAACGTGCGAGCAGAGTTTTTGCCAGAGGACATTTACTTGATACGAAAATGTCGCCGCGCCAACATCGAAGTATGGTGCGACCAGGTGGCGGTTCTTGGGTTTAACTCGGGGCGGTACGATATCAACGTCATCAAAGAATATTTCGTGGGGGAAATGAGCGAGACCACCGATAGCATCGCAGTTGCAAAAGACGCCAACAAGATAACATTCTTGTTGACAAAAGAGTTTCGCCTTCTTGACATCATCAACTATCTCGGTCAAGGAACGGGTTATGACAAGTGGCTGAAAGCTTACGACTGTCCAGCCCACAAATCGTGGTTTCCATACAAGTGGTTCAATTCCCCGAAAAAACTGAATTTTCCCGGTCTCCCCAATTACCTTTTTCTGGTACACCCGGTTGGAAGAAAAATACCCACTGTCGATGAAAGAATTCAAACAATGCAAGCGGAAGGGAATGCAAACCTTCGCGGACTGGCTGCGTTACTACAACGACTTGGATGTCGTTCCTGGGTTGGAAGCGTTGGAAAAAAATGCGAGCCTCTTACACCGCAAAAGGTATCGACATTCTCAAAGACGCGGTGTCGATCCCCGGAGTTTCCCAACACTACCGGCTTCGGGGGGCGGTGGAGCGGGGAGCCGAGCTTTGGACCCCCGGTGAGGAAAAGTACAATATATTGAAAGGCGCGATTGTTGGTGGGCCGAGCCTCTTAAACAGTTCCTGGTTCGGGTTCGCGGAGGTTGACATCGAGATTCCCCGACACTTGTGGCTCAAATTCGAAGAAATGGCCCCTTTCTTTGTAAACAAACAAGTCCCAACAGAGGTGGTGCCCCAGCACATGTTGAACTACCTGCAAAAAACCGGCAGAAGCCGAGGAGACGGAAAGAAGCTGCTGGGCGCGCTGTCGGCGGAAAAGATGTTGGTGTACGCCCCGCTTCTGCGCCGTACCGGAGACGTGGAAAAAAGCAAGGCGCTACTCGCGAAGGTTTTCAAACTGCTGGGAATTAGCGCAAATGGAAAATGATCGAAGCTGTAGAGCGCCAAACGAACGTATCTTACACGAAAGACGAGAAGATGGTCGACAGCGCTTTGCGTAGTGCGTTCTTTCACGACTTCGACGAAATCGGAGAAGCCTACGAGTTGGAAAGCCGGAAGACGCGGATCTCAATCAAAAGACCGTTTCAAGTTGGCATCGTTGTTTATCAACGGGCCAAGTTGCGGATGCTGGAGTTTTACTACGACTTTGTCGACAGGTTTGTGGACCGCAGCGACTTTGAGTTAATCCAGATGGCCACGGATAGCAATTACATAGCGATTAGTGGAGAGAAGTTGGAAGACGTGATCAAACCCGAATGGCGTGCGGAGTTGGAAGCGGAAAAGAAGCAGTGGCTGGCTTGGAACAAGTGGAGCAACCGCGAGCCGGAAATGTTCAAGTTGGAGTGTGTGGGCGAGCGAATGATCGCTCTTTGCTCGAAACTGTACTTCGTCGAGGAAGAGGAAAACGGAAAAAAATGAGCGCCAAGGGGGTGTCAAAGAAACAGAAGAGGTTGACTTTGGGGCGTACAAAACGGTCCTGCCTGGCATCAAGGCAACAAACATGGGATTTCGCATGGAAGAGGGGCGAATTATGACTTTTACGAGAAGCACAAACTAGGGCTTTTCGCGTACTACGACAAGCGGCACGTATTGCCAGACGGGATTCACACAGAACCAATCGAGTACCATCTAGCGGGGGTTGGTTGGAGGTAATTCAGTGTCTGTTGTAACAACCATCAACTCCTCTCGAACGGAGCTGCGTTTTGGTCCATCGTGGAGCCAATACAGGACAGGTTGGTTTTGTTTTATCATTGCCCGCTCGACCAAGAAAATTCTCAGGGACCAAACAGGATCGGTGGATCTTCGCGCCCTTCCTTCCAACTCCCCCGGCGCCAACAAATAGTGAACTTCGACACCAGTTGGAAGGCTTTTTTCTTCCACCCCGACATGTCTTCCGAACGGAGCTGTGGCCGGTTCTGAGAACACCTTTTCTTGTTTCATCGCATCGACAGGTTTCAACCCAATCAGCCGCGTGACTTGGTTGTTTACTGCAGCAACAACCCGTGGAAGTCTCCGCACGCACGCCACATGTACAGACCGTTCCCCCTCGGGCAGGCGCATTTCAACCGCATATTGGCGGCGAATCAACCCCTCCGCCAGCGTGCGGTACGACCGCTCCACAATGGCTTGGTCGCAGTGTACTCCGGGATGCCCCCGTAGGATGGCTGTGCCGTGCTTTGCCATCGTTTGTGAGACAGCACCCATAAACTCTAGTCCCGGATCGACTTGCAGCAGTTTTGGCTATTACAAGGGACCGCGTTTGTAATTTTCTCGAAAGCCACATCGACAACAGTCAGCGCATATTTCCGAAGTTTTCCCCCAACCCTGTCGAGTGGCATAAAAAGCAGGTCGGCTTGGTGCACCGTGTTGGGAATGGGCACATCAAACTTCGGACGAGGAATTTTCAAACGTGGGGGGGGGGGGGGGGGGGAGAAAAATTTGATAAAAAAAAAAGCCTGTTTGTGCAACCATTTCTTCGCAACGGCTTCCGAGACTTTCGCGGCTTCAGCCAACTTCTTCGCCGCACCCCACCCCTTCCAATACCCTTCCGGGCTGAAATAAATTCGGGAAAGCCGCTGTTCTTCCCGTTTCGAAGGAACGTTTGTCATTCATTTGCACATATATATATATATATCCGGCAGGAAAAAAGCCAACAATGTTTGGAGTCGAGATTGGAGAAGAAGAGAAACAAAAAGCTTGGCAGGGGCTCGCCAGCCTTCAAAAATCACCTGCATACAATAGAAGAAGGGAATGGCATTGTGGGGAGAAGATGGAGGAAAGACGGAAAGATTTCGAACTTGTTTGCAAAAAAAATGCGGGCTGGTGAAACAGCTCGACACAGTGCTCCACCCCCGCAGAGAAGAGAGAGGCTGGCACCCAGTTGTGATTTCGCGGAACCACATCCGCAAAGCTCTGCAAAAACATGGCATTTTTAACGCAGTCAACACCCACGCGTTGCCTGGAGGACGAGAGTGTGGCACGGCGCGGTGGGAGTTTTTGGGAAATGTCATCCACGAGTTCGCGAGCTTTCCCAAACCAAACAAGCAGTCGGTGAATTACGTTTGTTTCTTTCACGACTACTTCGAGACGGTTCCAGAGGAAGTTTGGCCGCACAAAAAAAGAAATTCTGGCGAAGATCCCGCCAGCTTTCTCGAAAATTCGGCCAAAGACACGACGAAAAGCGAAAGAAAGGTTCGACAGGTGGTGGAAGGCTGTCAATCCACAGTGAAATGTTCGGCGTACTTCGCCAGGAGTTTCTTAGGAATTTTCATGCAGTGGTCGGAAACGAAATCGTCGATCATTTTCAGCTTGTCGAGAAACTCTTTTACATCGAAGGGTTCTACCCGGAGATGGAACTGGATAGCATCCAATATTTTTTTTGTATTCCACTCGACCGAAGCTGACTTTTTCGGTCTTTCTGTCGTATTTCTTCGCCGTTGCGACAATTTTGACAACAGCACCGAAAGCGGTCAGAACGGCGATGACAGCAGAATTGAGAGTAACCCTCCCCCCTCCCCGGCAACGGCTCCAGTCAAAACAGCCTTTCCGGCCACAACATTACAGAGTAGGTTTCTGCGCTGAAACATTTGGAAAAGTTTTTCGTAGCCCCAATGTTTCTTGTGGTAAAAAGCGAAGAGTCACTTTAACATATCGACGGTGTCCTTTGGAAGAGACAGGTCGATGTGGTTGAAGTCAAAGCTGTTGACGGGAGGCGGCTGAGGTTTTATTTTCAGAACCCGTATTGTATATTTTCAGAAAAAAAAAATTCAGAAGACGGTGTCGTAAGAAGAGCCTTTTGGTTTCGCTGTCAGTATGGCTGCGCGAGGCCTTTCCCGCTCGTGCCACTTTGGTTTGGATTTTTGCAGGGGCAAACCAAACAGCACTTATCACACCACTTGCACCAGGTATATGTGCACAGGAAGACATCGATATGGGAAGAGTTCATGGTATATTGAAATAATTTTTTTTCGTTCACATTAGTCCACAGTGAACACAACGAGACCCTTCACATCAATTACAACTCTTTTCACCGTTGAAAGTGTCATTTCAATGAAACGGTTGACGCGCACATTTGTGGCCAAGTTCACAACCGTATGGTGTTGATTGTCGTGGGGATGACTGAAAGTTTTTGTCAAGACGGTGTGATAACTTGGAGAAGCGTCGGGTGAGGGGTTCGTAAACGATTTGACTTCGGGTGAATATTCTGTCTGAGCTGTCCCCCCAAGCAACATGAAAAAGATGTCTTTCAGGGCGATTGACGACGAATGGATCGATTTTGGGTATCTGTGTATGTTCGGGGCAAAATAACACGTTGCATTTGTTGTGTTGTTGAAATCACAATATCCATGAATTCTTGGATTATAAAAACCGAACAAAGCGTTTCCATTCAAGTTCAAATCTTTCAGCAACATGATTTGACCCCCTTGAAAACGACGAACCTCTTGAATCCCATGCCCCTTCAGATCCAAATCGTCATGCATTTTTGTTCTATTTCCATCTATTTCCAACCCACCACACGCTATTCCAACCAACCAGTAACCATTCAAATTCATATCATCACCCAATTTCGGTTGAAAAATGGGAAAATTACCCAGATTGAGGGTGGTGCCCATTAACATTTGCCTGTTGACCTCTTTGAATAATACCACGGAGCCGTTTTTAACGTTCTTGTCATTCAAATCCAAATCTCCCCCAACTTTGCCCCGAAAAAGGGGAAGTCCTTAAGATCAAGGGAGGAACCATTTCCATGCCGCCACTAGTCCCTTTGAACAATGTCCACCCAAATCAAGGTCACTTTGCAAAACCATCCACCCGTTGTTCACAACAAAGACCTGGTCAAACACAGTTGCAGGCACATTCGAAACGAAACCGTTGGCACCGTACACCACCATTCTGCCCGCGGGCGAAGTCTTTGTCGTTTCTCCATGCAAATCGAGAAATATGTAAATGGGTGGCGAGCCTTCCCATCGGTAGAATCGTACCAAGGTTTTCACATAATCATCAGCCGAGCCGACGGCTGGGAAGGTTTTCGAAGTTTGCCCCCTGATCGACAAAGTGGTTGCGCTTGCCGTCACACTGACATTTCGCATCTCTGGAGGGAAGTATTCGACAAAAAATGTGTAGTAACCAACAGGTAATGTGTAAAGATCGAATCCGATGCGTGCGCGGTATTGATTGCTGCCATCTGTGTCCTTGATCAACGTGAAAAGGTATACGTTTTTGTTGATCGGATGGGGTGATTCAGCAAAGCGGTTGATTCTGAGAACTGTGATGTTGTTTTCACTCGAAGACTCATTGATTTCATCCATCAGAAACTTGAAGGGGTTTGGTTGGTGGCCGAAAAAGGCAAATGAGCCGCATCGACGTATTTTTTTGTTAACACCATCACTCGGATTCGCGGGGGTCTTCCAAGTTGATTATTAGGTTGTTGTGCATGTCAATCCGCCAGGAAGTGGAAGAAAAGGCGCTTGGTCCACGTAAACTTTGTTCGCAACATCTTTGTCCTCCGCTGGCGCCCCGACATTTTTTATCTTGTGGATGCCCATCGACAGGTCCACATACAACGCACTCGAGCCATCTCTTTTAACGAAATACTCGTCAAGATATTGTTTGTTCACCGCGTCTGTCCCGGAGGCAGGAGGAGCGAGATCGACGATCGCGTTGCTGTTCATCATCAAATCCTTTTGCGCGATTGCGTCGAATTTGTTTCGCAAACCCGCGTCCACGTATTTTTTGTTAACCAGCATCTCGCGGAAGGGAGCTGGAGTCGACATCTTTCAGATTGCGAAGCCGGTGCCCACCCCAATCCTGATCTTCCCAAGAGGGGCCGGTCTCATCGATTTTGAGACTTTGCGCGATTTCTGAATCCAGATGACTCGTGTTTGCGCGTCCAGAATGTCTTTCGGGTAGCCTAAATTATGAATGAGGTTGTCGCCCATGTCGAGATCACCTGTCATCTCGGTGCTGCCGTCTTTTCTCATGTCACCCGAACCTTTCAGACCCGCCGGACCTTGCAACCCTTGTGGACTGGCCGCCCCTTGCAGCCCACGCACCCCTCTTGGGCCGGGAGGCCTAGTCGGACCTGCCGGACCATTTGGACCTTGCAACCATTGTGGGCCGGCTGGCCCGGGATCCCTTTTCTCTCCATGTTGCCCCCGCGGCCTAGGGGGGCCGGGAGGGCGGGGTCTTCCCTCCCCCGCTCTTCTGGAAAAGCTTCCCGGAAGTTCGTTCAACCGCCCCATTTCTTTCTATATACTCTCGTCGAAAATTTTCTGCATCTCTTTCTTCGGTTTGTCGTAATAAAATAATGAGAATTTTGTGTCGGTTAAGCGCTCCAGCAGGTCGGAATCTACTCCCAGATCGGCCGCGATCCGTCTGTTTTCTCTTGGCAGGAAGGGAAAAATGCAGAAAGGGTTACAGTTGTCGCGGATGCTTTTGGGGTTTTGAAAAAGGACTGGGCGAGATAGATCACAACACAGTTGCGGTGCCGACCGTTGATAAAATAGTTTATTATGTCGTTTTGGTTCTTTTCACAAACCAAGTCGTCGAACACGACAATTTTCTGGTTGTCGGGTGGCAGCTCCTCGAGTGGAACAACCACCATGCGCTTCGATTACTTCGTAACCAAACCTTTGGGGAAATGTTCTCGGCGAAGTCATCCAGAAGAGCCTGATACTTCTTCTGGTGAAGGTTCTTCGAGAAAAGAAAATTCTTGTCCAACTCCAACAGCTGGTAGAGCATGTGCAGCAGGATGTTTGTCTTGCCGCAACAGATTAGCATCCGGGAAATGTCCTCGGGCATGGCGGAGTCTCCTTGTTGCCAATTTGTTTTCGCAGCACCGGGGTCATAGTTCGGAATTTTCATTATATGTATAGGGAGAAAACATGTCTTTGAAGAAGAGGCGAGAGCGGGCCGCGGCCGAATCCGAGTTGGAGACACAAGAAGACGAGATCCGGCAAGCTTTCAAACGAGACAAACTTGCTAAGGCGATGGGGGAAATCGAAGCTGAGCGGGTTTTCAAACCGATCACAAAAACGGTTGGAAACACCCCCCCCCCCCCTTCCAAATGAAATCAACCCTTTCGACTTGCAGGATTTTCAGCCGGAGGTGCCCACACCTCCACTTTCACCTGTGCACACCGACGACGAAGAATTGGAATTACCTCCAGCCCTTCCGCCCCTTGTGGATGAAGGGAACGAAATTCCTTCGCGCAGACCTGGACCGCCCCGGTCGAGACAACTGAATACATCCACGGTCGTCAAATGACAAACGCATTGCGGACGCTCAAAAGCTTGGCCACGAAAATGGAGAATAGTGGCCAGGAGAAGGTGAAGAGTGGGCTGTACAAAGGATGGACTTTGGCGGACGTCAGACGAGGAATAGTTGAGATTCAAGAAAGCAGAGGGGACGTTCAACCGTTGCCGCCACCCGGCCGGGCGCCCCTGGCGAGCCAGCTTCGAGAAGGAAGGAAAGGCTGACGAAAAGCCGTCCACAAACGAAACAAAAAACACCAACACCTTTGGAAAAGGTTTTCGAACAAATCCAAGCCCGCAGACCCGCTGTTGCTGGCGACGAGGACGAAGACTTTGAAGAATGGATTGAAGGGAGCGGGGTGGGAGATGACTTCGAAGAAATGATAAACACCTTGTATGTGAAACTTGGCTCGTTCAAAGCAGGAAACACCTCCTCCAAGCTGCAAAAAGACGTTGCGAAGCTGCTTTCCGAACTTGCCAGTCGCAGATTTCTCACAAAATAACAGGTTCGGAAAATTCGCCGGAGTTAGATAGGATAACTCTCCATCTGCTGATTGACTCCCGGCTTGCGATGCTGGAGCCGGGGCGCCACAACCAAAAGACCCACGATTTTCGAATGCATTTCCACCCTCCGATCGAACTCGACCCAACGCGGAACTACGAAGCCGCACTAGACGAGCTGATCACAATGACCTATTCTTGGCACAACGTGGCGGCGCAGTGCGACAACAACCAGCTGAGATGGGGAAAGAAGGGTAAAGCCTGGAAATCTTTGACGTTCCCCGATGGGATGTATGGCTACACCAACCTCGCCTCGTATTTGCAGGCGAACACGGGGTATATTGACCCTTCCACCGCGGACGAGAAACACATTTTCAATATGTACTTTGATTTGACAATCTATCGAGTCGTGATCGGGGTCGCTAAAGACTACGAGCTCGACCTCTCTGTCGGGAAGTTCGTCGAACTGCTGGGCTTCAACAAAAAGATTTTGATCGGCGAGACAAGTTTCGTTGGAGACAGGATCTCAGACATAACAAGGGGCGTGGTTTGGGTTTTTCTTTACTATGACTTGATTACGAGGAAGGTGAACCATGTGGCGAACAACGTTTTGTTCAGCGTTTCCACTGTGGGCCTGCCAGTCAGTAGTTATCCCTTCCCAAAGGAGCCCTGGCGCCTCAAATTCCAACCCGTCGGTGGAAGCCGGATCGACTCGAACGGAATACGCGTCACAGATTTTTAAACAACATTTTCGACCTCAACGGGGGAGACGTGGCTTTGGCTCTTGTGATTGGAGAGGTTCCCACCGTGATTTAAACTTCTCCTGTTGGTATATGGTGTCCGTATATTGTGTCTTTGGCACGTGTTTCAAATGAACAACCCGAGTGAGTGGATGAAAATCTTTGACCCGCGGGCCGGGTGGTATCGCTACATGCACAAAGGGACAAGCGTGATTCGCGACGAGCTTATGGGCGCTTGTCCGAAGCCGGCGAAACAAGAAGTGGTTATGCCGGCTAAACCACCTAAAGAGACAAGCCTCCCAACCACAAAAGATAGGGGGGCGCAAACGTTTGAAAACTGTTGGACAAACGAAGGGTACGAGGAGGAGATGCAGTGTGGAAGCTTCCTCAAATTTTGGCCAATCGTCTTTGAATTTTGTTTTGGTTGTATACGCCATGGCTTGGTTCAGATCTCCGAAACATCTCGAGAAGGTGGACTACTAGCGGATCAATCTTGACACGTGGCTCGTGCTCCCGGGAAACCCGGAACATCAGCCAAAGAAAGGGCTGAAGTTTTTTTCAAGATACCGAGATGTTGTTCACGATTGGTACAACGCTTGCTTCAACGTCGTGTATCGCTTCGAAGCTCTTGCCGATGGGGCCAACATTGCGAATAACGCAGGGACGGCTCTAGTCAACGATTCTTTCTCACTGATTAAGACTTTGACAGTAAGGTCCGCAGGTAAGAAACTTTACGAGGCAAACGGCGTCCACAAGGTAATATTCGTCAAAACGCAATTGGAAAATTCCGACAACTATACGAGGAGCGTGGCAAAGGATGAGTTTTGGTATCTCGACACCGACAACACAACTGTGACGAACCCTACTACCCCCGCCACCAACAAAGGCATCGAAGCGCGACACAAACTTTCGAAGGGGACCGGAACAGTGAAAACTGTGATTCCTCTCAAACATTTCTCTTTCTTCGAGGAGCTATGGAACAGGCTTCTTCCCCCGATGCAGCTTGAGTTCGAAATCATGTTGCAGGACGACGCCGAGATGATTTTTTAGAATGACAACACCAGACGAAGGATTGTGGTCAAAACGTTGGACTTGTGGGTTCCGAAACTGGAAATGACGCCAGAAGGGCAAAGACTGATGAATGAACAATTCCTGAAACCGAAAAAATGGCCCTACTTGCAAGAAACATTGGTCTCAAGTGTCGCTCGAAGGGATGCAGTTGGCCAGTGGCAGATTTCCCCCGGTGTCAAGAACGCAAAACATGTCTTCATCTTCTTCCAACAGTCGCGGAAACAAAACGCTCTGTCTTACAACCCGTACTGCCTCGACACGTTCGACCTCGATGGAGACGATTCTGCAAAACTGAGCACTTTCCGCCTACAGTATGGTTCGGCTTACTATCCCGAGTTCGACTACGACGGAGAGGACCAGGCTCGTATCCGCCGCGATTTGATAGAGTTTCGCTAAAGGAAGAACGACCCAACTCTAAAACCCAAATCAGTGTGGACAACTATTCGTCTCTTCACCCTGTTGTCTACTTCGACCTCCGCGCGACCAAAGACAGCGTGACGGGCGATGTGAAGAAACTGATTCTGCATTATCGGCACAACGAGGCTGCCAATGCGCAAGATTACATTATCTTCGCTGCCATCTGGAACGAAGAGGAGATAGTGATCAAGCAAATTGAAAAAGAGTTGATTGTGGGTTAGAGATACAAAAAGCCTTTGCACAAAATTATTTTCTTTAGTATGAGATGGCCACACAGTACTCTCCATTTCGCATCGCGCTCTCCGATGGGCAGAAACAGAAACTACAAAAAGGTGTTTCCACGCGAATGTGTGTGACTCTGTGGGTCAACCCCGAACTAATCGGGCATGGTGACTCCCTCCTTTTAACAGGCAGCCAAATCCATCGCTTGAAGAAAGCCGCCAGCTAGAAACGCGGCGTAGATCTCAAGATTTCCCAAACTCAGATACAAAAAATGGCGCAGAGCAGTGGAAATCTTTTTTCGACGGTGTTCAGTTTGGCGCGGCCGTTGCTTGTGCCTGCGGCCAAATCCGCTGCCAAAGCTTTGGCAACTGCGGGACTCAGTTTCGCTGCGGACAAAGCTTTGAAAAAGATTTTCAGAAAGGGATACGGCCCGCGCGAAGTGGAGCTTTACCGGCAGGGGGGGGGGGGGGGGGGGGGGGAAATGAATGGTTCGTGGTGGAGGAGCCGCGCCGTATGGCTAGTTTCTTGGAATGCTGGCTTCCATCGGGGTTCCCCTTGCTTTGTCCCTTGTGAAAAGCATGTTGGGAAAGGGAATGCAAGTGGGGCCCTCCCGCTCGAGACGCTCGTTGCCCCGACGAATTTCTCCACCGCCGCAACAGAGGGGAGATGGAATGCAGATAAATCCTCCATGGTTTCGCCCACCGCCTGTTTGGGGCACTTTTAGGGATTGGGAGTAAAAAAAATTCCGGGATAGCCTGCTCTCGAACATTGATCTGACAAATTGGTGTGAATATCTCGGTATCCCAATCCAGGGGAATTTCCCCCGAGACAAAGCCAAACCTCTGCACCATTCCCCCATTGCATTTTGCACTTGGACGATTTTGGCAGTTTGGGAACACACTGGGTCGCTTGCTGGAAGAGGAAAGATGTGGAGTATTTCGACTCTTTCGGGCAGCACCCTCCTGTGGAATGGGAAAAAGAGATGCGGAAAGCGGGGAACAAAACCAAGAAAGCAACGCAACGAAGATCAAATACAAGCGCTCGACACTGTGCAATGTGAGTACTATTGTCTTCTGTTTCTCAATGAGCGCAACAGGGGGACAAGTTATCCGGATATTCTCCGAATGTTTGCCACAGATGTGGGGAAGAATGAGAAAGTTGTGAAAAATTATTTTCAGCATATAGCGTGATGATGGACATCTATTGCATGAGAGACAAGCGCAAAACCCCAAATGTCCAAGATACAGAAAGGGTCGTTACAACAACAAAAAAATGGGCGGAGAATGTTGAAAGCGAAATGTGTAACTTGCGGTATCACGAAAAAAAGTTTTTACCATCCGCTAACGGGGTTGCGTTGGCTCGATGGAGCGCCCCCATCGTTGCGCGACAAAATGGCCTATGTGGTCAGCATATTTGTGAATCCAACGGCCTCGTGGGGGAGCGCCTTCAAGTTGTTGGGTTCTCAGGCTTTGAAAGGAGTGACAGACAATATCAACACGCAAGAAGCCGCCCTGAAATGCGGCCTCCTCGGTTCCTTCCTGTGAAAAGTTCGTAAATTGCCCTTTTAATATACTGATGAAGGTTTACTGTGTGAAAGATCCCCAGAAAACCCCCAATGTTCCTGGGTCTGAACAAATAACGGCCCAAAAAATGGGAAAATGGGGATGTCGGCGAAATGTGCGATTTGTGGTGGGAACAAGTCTCGATTCTTGAAAAAAAAAAAAGAACTTGAGGGGTCGGGAATTGGAAAAGATATTGCAGGAACTGCACTGGATCTTTTCCTTTACTATGGGGTTCCATATCTCGCAAAGAAGAGGGTGGAAATGGGTCGGTATTATGCTTCCAAAGAAATGAGAGATCTCAAACCCCAAAGAAAAGCTATTGATTGGGCTGGGGAGAGGGGGAAACCTATGATTCGAAAGGTTGGCAGCACCGTGTTGGACGAGCTTTCCACGAAATTAAGGCCAAATATTCGCTACAAAACGGACAGGCCCGATCTCGATGGGCGGGGGCTTCCCATTCCCTTCCTGTTTGTGGATTTCAAGAAGTTGTGGGGTGTTGTGTCCGACCCGACCCCTTTCAAAGGCCCCGTTGTTTCTGAGGAAAAGGGGCGCGCTTTGGGGGCAGAATACAAGGCGCAGTACAAGGAGTACAAAGACAAGGGAGGCAAGCGGAGCTATGGGTCTTGGATCAAGTGGAAAGGATATGGAAAGGGGGTTGTTGGTTCGGGATTATGAGACTTTGTCGACCCACGGTTTACACGTTATGGTGTCTTGGTTCCGAAGTTTGCAACAGACCCGACGTTTTTGAAAGCTTTCTCCAAAGCTTCGCGGAACCACCATGGATTTATGGATGTTCTCTTGAAGACGGCGCGAAACTACTATGGTTCAGATGTGGACATCCATACGATGATTGGGAGACGGGTGAGATTCAGCAAATCTTTCAAACCCCAACGGGCGCAACGGATGCAATTGCGATGCAACACGATGTAGATCACAGCAGTTGTGGACATTGGGCGAAAAAAATATGGTTCGGACCAGAAAAAATGCAAGCATGCAGCCGTCAGGAAAATGGTGAAAGCGCTCAATGCGGCTCCATGGAAAGAGAGACAGTGGGGACATGCTTTGGCTCGCAATGCTATTAACACAAAAAAGAAGTTGGGGCTGGGGGTCAAAACTCGTGCCAAACGATAATGGTTTCCAAACGTCTCATGGCGTTTGACAATTGCCATGGGATTTCTTTTGTCGTTTTTTCTGCGAGAGACCAAAGTTCGCCAAATATTTCCAAAAAGGCTCCTTATCTTCGATAAGTTTGTCTTCAAACAAACAGTCTCGAAAAAACCTTTCCACCTTCCCACTCAACTCCGTGAGAATGGCTTTACTTTTTTGTGGAAACTGGTCTTCTTCCGCGATGGTTGGGCGGAGAAGGTGAAGATCGGAAATAGTCGCGTCGAAAGTTGCAACCAACTCGCCAACTATTTCTTCCACTTCGGCGTCCTGCAAACGGTTTGCCATTGAATGTACGGCTCCTATTCTTCAAAAGGGCGCCCAGTCGCTGTATTGCCCCCCGCACTTCCCGAACAAGTGGGTGCGCAAGTTCGTCCTGCACGAAGTGAAAAATGATTGCAAGCGTGGCTATCATTCTTTCCCTGGAGAATTGTTTGTTCAAATGCTTCGACGATGCATTCAATCACAACCAAAACAAACAAAGCGTCCCAGTCTGGTTCGTTTGGATGCTCCTTCTCCCCTGCGTTGTCGAATGCGTAATTGACATAGGCAGGTTCGTTCGGATCCTCCTCCTTTGCATTATCAAATGCGTAATTGACAAAGGTGTTGAACAGCTCGTAAAAAGCGGGCATTGCGCGCTTGACGACCCAATCGAGGGAGGTGTGTCCGATTGCAAGGGTGTCTTCGAGCTCTTCCATAAAAACGAGCAATGCCTCTTGCATTTGCGGAAGCAATTAGTTCCATAGCTGTTGTGCTGTGGTGTTGTCCATGTGTTGCGAATGATGCCCATGTGCCGCGCTTGTTCAACAGGGTGACACAATTTATACGTTGAATTTTCATGGTTGATAACATATTAATTCATAGGCATAATCATCGTTTTCCTTGCAACAACCACATATAATTTCTAAAACGCCACAATATGTACGAAATATTGGTTCAACATAGTCTTCCTCTTGGTTCAATTCATTCATTTCCCATTCTATGTGATTTTCTCCATATTTCCTGCGCGATGCGGGGACGGGCGGCCTCTTTCTGCGCGGCGCCGGCACGGGCCGCTCCCCAAACACGGTGTCAAGATATGCCAAAATGGCGGCCTCGTCATACTCAGGCATGGTGGAGCAATCAGACGTGTTGACGCTCGTTGAATATACCCCGGGGCGCGCTTGTTTAATAGTGGGTGCCATTGACATACGGGTGTGCTTGTTCAATTGGCCCGCTGGTTTGTTGGAGGTGCCCGGCGTGTTGAGACTCATGAAATACCCCGGGGTGGTGTTTGTTCAAAAATGGGGCGGTTGGTTTGCGCGGTGGCCCGCTTCGCGGGAGCTTCCCAAATAGTATATAGGGAGGCGATCAAATACTACCGAGGAACACCGTTACCCGAGGAGCGAAGCGGCTAGGGTGGCGGTGTGAGGAGGTGGTATTTGATCGCCCCCCTATATACTTCTTGATGATGATGACGGCGCCGACGACAACGGTGATGATGATGACGATGGTGATAACGTACAAAAGGCGTCCTGCTTCGCAATTTACATTTACTTACGTGTTCCAATGGGAAGAAACGTTTTCCCTTCTAGTGAGACGAAAGCCGACTCTTTGCTATTAATTCCACGATCCCCTTTGGCTGACTTGTCTGACTTGTGTGCTGCTATCTCACTTGGAAGAGAACATCCAACCTTTCTACTCCTCCAGCCATTCCCGTATGTATCACGATGCCGTGGACACACTGTCACTAATACATGCGAATGTTTAATTTTAAACACACCTAGACAATGGAAAAATACCACAAAATATTGGGCGTAAAATACTTGTGCAGTGTTGTTTGAAAGTTACTTCCCCAGCGGATTGGAAGATAATACATGATGGTAAAGATAATTGCTGTACCTGCCCTTGCGAGCAAAAAGTGAAATTTATTGTCAACTTTGTCGTCAACTACTTTGCATGATTTCAGATGAGGCGATACATCCTTGTCGCATTTTTTTTTAGAGTAACGAATTGAAAATCATTAGGGTTTTTCCAGTTTGATCCGCAACGTGTTGAATACTCATTCAGCAAAGACGAATAGCCACAAGTTGACATTACTGTAACGTTTGTTGGAACAAGTTACCTGAGAATATTAACTGACGTCGCTTCAATGAAATTCTAACCAGGAACATTGAACAGTTTGCTAGAAATGATGCAAAAGCTATTTCAAGTTATGACTGTTGTGTACGTTACGCTATCAGTTTGGGTGATGATCATCGACATCACGTCCCAGCACATGTCATGTCCTGCATCCACTCAAAAGTTTAAAAATGAAAGTGATTTACTCAACCACCCACTCGGAGACGATGGACTTGACCTTTAATAATTTTGACTTGACCTGAAACACTCGAAGATCATTACTGTCAACGGTATAATATATGTACTTTAAATGAGAAATATTAGATCGTTTGAAACGTTTATGACAGATTAACGAAAGGTCTATTAACCAGCAAAATATTCAACCTGGAATGCTCTTCATTGTTGAATACGAGCTTTCCAAAGTTGCTCAATTTTTCATTGCTTTTGGATGCCGCAAGCAAACGTCTAGGCGTATTTTAAACTTTTTGATTTTGCGCAAAAACGAAGAAGCGGAAGAGGTTTTTAACATCGTTTTTTAAAATAGTTCACTGAATGGGTCTTTTTAGTGAAAACATTATTCATATTTACATGCAGGAGCTCTTAACGCGAAGTATGTTGATTTACTTGACTTAGGCCTAAAGTGGGATTTAATTAAAACGGAAAGGAGAGGATTTACAGTACTCAAAGAGGAAAGGAAAAACACTTAGAGACAAAGAAATTTCTCTGCAGAAAAAGGTAAACATACGGCAAGAACAAGCCGAGAAAAACCCACCGACAAAAGCATCATACTCGAATTGCAATTGGAAAAACCTCGTATTAACAAAATATAACACATAGGACAAAAGGTGCAATCCTTAGAAGTAAAGTGAGATGGCACAAGGATGGTGAGCGCAATACAAAATACTTCTATGACCTGGAAAAACGAATTACACCGATAAGACAATAACAACGATAAAAATCGCTGAAAATGTGTATACAGAAGATCAATTCGATATTCTAGATAAGGAAAAATCCTTCTATGAATCTTTTCATAAATCCAAGAATATAGACGCCGAAAGTTTTAATTTTGCCTTCCAATTTCGAAAGCTGTCTACAACCCAGAGGCAAGGTATTATCTCACTTTTCCCTAAGAAATTCAAGACAAAACTTGGCTCGAGAATCTGCGGCCTATATCGCTCCTAAATTTGACTAGAAAATTGGCACCAAAACCATCGCTAAAAGACTTGAAAGGATTCTTCCAAACATTATAAATCGGCCGCGATCAAATTAGGTATGTAAAAGGCCGTTACATTGGTGAAAATGTCACAGAATATGCTGATGATACCATTGTTTTTGTTCGTGATCTGGATTCTGTCGTCTAACTGTTAGATCTCCTTGAAAATGTTAGCCTCCTTTACGAACTGGAAATAAACACCGCCAAAACTGAGGCAATGTGCATGTGGCTTGACTAATGGCCAAAAAAAAACAAAACAAAAAAGACAAGCCCTTTGGTTTTAAGTGGCCAAAGGAGCCAACACTCTCTTTCGGAATTTTTTCTCGCACAATTGTAGGCATGCCGTGGAGCTAAAGTTTCGCGCTAAAGTACGAGATTTGGAACAAACTTTAAACACTTGGAAAAGAAGGAAACTCGCCCTCTACGGAAAAATTAACATAGTTAAAACACTAGGGCTATCAAAACTGATATATAACGCTTCTGTTTTGGATGTCCCCAAGCAGTATGTAGATCACTTTCAATTTCATCTGGGACGTTAAGTCCGCAAAAGTTAAAAGAAGCACCATCATAGGAGAGAGCGAAAGGTGGGTTAAAAATGTGCGACTTCGCAATCATGAAGAAAGCTTTGAAAATTGCGTGGATTAAAACAATCCAAAACGAAGTCATCTCTTCTTGGAAAATTATTCCTGTCTTCATGGTCCAACAATACGCTAACCTCTCTTTCTTGACCAAATGCAATAACGACCCTGTTTGCTTTCGCTGGAAAACCTTCCCGGCTCTTTCTACCGATCAATTATGGTGTATTGGCATGATTCTAAAAAATCGACACGATTTTCGGGGGGGAACGAAGTTCTTTATTTTACAGTCAAACACACAATACAAGGCTGTGGTATGAAATTACATACAATAAAAGTGACGCAAGAAAATCGGAGTTACAAGGCATATATACTACACTGCTCACTACATGTAACAAAGCTTATAATGAATCCCATGTAACAAATTCTAACTATTAAACTACAAAAAACTATACAAGCAATAACATTGTACTTAGGTGTTAATTAAAGAATTTGGCCAATTTTTCGTAAGAAGTGCTGCATTTGTTTGAACCGAATGCTATGTATTTTTCTATTTCAATATTTTTATGTAATGACGATTTAAAATCAGCAAAAAGAAGATTGACTCTATGTATTGCTTTGCAACAGATTAGGTATACCAGTGGACAAAAACGGATGCAGACCTTAAGAATGAAATTCTCTGGAATAATCGCAATATTTTAATTAATAAGAAACCACTTTTCTATGAAACATGGTTTTCGCACAAGATCGTCTACACACGTAATTTAATGAACAGACATGGAGATAATAGCTGAGTTAATCTTTTGTCTCACGATTAACTGAAATTCCTGAATCGTGGATGCCCACGATCAAACAACACAACAGCCGATCAGTACCAAAGCGGACCGCTGAGGGAACAATTTCTAGTTTGAACGACAAGGATCGAAATCCTCCAGTCAACAACAGCCTAAGCGAGGATCAAAACGCACCAATAACCACCAGCCACGGTGCTTCTTATACTCACACGTAGCCAGTCGAAACCATCGCCTAAAGACGACCAGTAGTATAGCGGTCAAAACGTCGCGATCCACATCTTTGTGTCTTAATCGTGAGACAAAAGATTGACTCAGCTATCTTTTGAAACCACGATGACGAGCACCTTTCATTATATAGACATGGAAATGTTTGTAACTATTTTGAGTGCAAGGGTTTCCACAACTTAGAGGAACCTTTTACTACCTTTTATGGTTTGGTAGATGCTATTCCATCTTTGTGGGATAAAAAAAACAATAACCCAGCAGAATCATACTAACGCTGTCGAAAACCCTATGACAAACTTCTCGACAAGTTCTATTTATTCGACAATCTTAACAATTACATTTAAACCACCAACCTCCCAGAGTAAAATTTTGAGACATGGCCTTACCGAAAAAACCCTTGACAAGGTATACCAGTTTCCGTTTAAAATTACAAAAGAAGTCAAACTCGTAATGTTTCAGTATAAAATTATGCACAACATTCTTCCTACTCAATTTAGTTTACACCGCGATAGAATAGCTGAAAGTGCAAAAATGAAAAAAAAAAAAACAAAAAAAAAAAAACAAAACAACACTTGTTTGTCCTCTGCACTGAAGTGCAGTCGTTCTGGGATACAGCTCAAGACTAGACTTTACAAACCAAAGACGGCAACAAATCGAAACATATACCTTTTATAACTACTTTTAATCCATCACTTCCTCACATCTCTAGCATCATCAAAAAACATTACAATTTACTACTATCTTCTAACCGCTGCAAAAACATTTTTCAGCATGTGCCTGTTGTTGCCTTCAGACGTTCCCCTAATTTCCGTGACTTACTAGTCACAGCTAAACTTTCTTCTAATTCTACTAATTCACACCCACAACTCCCTTCCGGTTGTTTCCGTTGCGGTAAAAATTGCGCTACTTGTCCCTTATATTTCAGATGGACTCACAAGCTATACTTTCTCTTCTTCAGGTGAAACGCGCCATATTAATTCTAACCTGACCTGTGACACTAAAAACCTCATTTACATGATTCAATGCAACCGCTGCAATTTACAATACATAGGAGAGACTAAACGATGTTTAAAAGACCGATTTAATGAACACCGCTGTACCATAGATAACCCTAACACCAAATCTAAACCTACCACAGTCGCGGAACATTTCCTCTCCTCTCCTCACCACACTGCTTATGACATGCAATCAATCCCCATTGAGAAAATATTTTCTAACAGAGACTCAATTCGTAAGGCCAGGGAAGCTTTTTTAATTTCAAAAGGCAGAACAATTGATACTGAAGGTCTTAACATCCGCGGAGAAACATATTAGTTATTTTTTGTTACAAGTTTATCTTTTTTACACCTTTTTTCTAGTATTTATTTTACACTGTCAATCATTTTAGTTTTACGTGTTTCCGGTATGTAGCTACATAAACACCCCTTCCAATGTAAATTCTCATTGTACCTGAAGAAGGCTGGTTTGGCCAGCCGAAATATAGTACACAAAACTTAAAACCATTCTACGTTGTATCGGCCCTTGCTTTTATACTCTCTGTTGATTTTATTACGCCGATCAGATCACCAGTTTGATCCAACGTATACCAGCAGGATTATTGTCCACGGTTGCTTGCTTGAACATTTGCTCAAGACTAGTGACTTCAAAAGACCCATGAAATGCTTTCTTTGAATCAAAGTATTATACTAGACGTTTTTTTTTTTTTCGAAAACTCTTCATACTGCCAGGCCTTAAACTACTTTGCACAAGCAAAGGCAAGGGCGTACTGAGCTTCCAGAGCTTCCTTGTACGGCTTTCCGATAAAATTCAGACTTAACAGCAGATTGTTTATCAAACTTTCGTCTCAGATGGACAGTTTTTCTTCCTTAAAAAAGTGCTTTATATAAATATTCTTTTGTCAACCTGTAATCACATAGAACTACCCTAAAATGTTACAGCTGTAACTTTAAATGTAATGTAAGCAGCAAATTTCTTTATCACATCTCTTATTTTTTGACCTAATTTGCATATAATCCATGTGAAATGTGGAAATCTGTATTTAGGTAGAGTAATGTTTCGTTATCCTTCGTATGAAACGTAAATGTTGCTTTAAAATAGCATGAAAAAAATAACAATAAAATTACACGTCATCAAATCCAAAATGGCCGCGCCCGAGAAATTTAAAAGCGAAAAGTGTTTAAGTGTTTTTTTTCCACGTTTTAAAACAAAAATTGAAATCTAGTAATTATTTCCTACAAGTTAGCGCAAATTTGTTGTAAGATTGGAGGTTCCCTTTAAGTAATTGTAAGTAGCTGTTTAGAATGAAATAAACTTGTTAATACATAAGAGTCGAACTGAAATTATGTTGATGATGACGATGATGATGATGATGACGATGACGATGACGATGATGATGATGATGATGATGATCATGATGATGATGATATCTTGAACTAGCAGTTGTTGAACAAGTGCCTGTGGAGGTGTTCAGTTCTGCAAAGAGCATTATTTTTTTCTAACTAAAACGTTTAGTTCTTGGGGACTTTCCATGCAGCTACTTTTAAGTGATTAATATTTGCTTTGTCTGAGACCCATTTATACAGAGCACTATTATTGCTTTTAAAATTTGAAATTGCCAAGTAAGTATGACCTTTGTACACAAATGACGTCAAATCAGTCGCTTCTTGGGCTGAAAGCCTTTGGTATTCACTGAACTGTGACCCAGCAAATTTATAAATCACGGATCCCCTACTAATATTGTAGCGATTGGCAAAACCCAGATACGTCTGACTACATATGACAAATGAACGCAAGCCTTGAGTTCCATGAGTTGGAATAGACTGAAAAAAAACGAACCTAGTGCCATTCCACTTGTAAACGAACGAGTTGAGTTTGTGAGTACTTCCATCATGATAATTGGAAAAGGCGAGGAATGTGGCACCATTGATGCTGAAGGACTCCACATCGTGGGCACCATCCGTCTTGAGAGACTGCAGTTTGACAAACCTCCCACCTGACCACTTGAATACAGGGGATTGGGTATTCTGGTTGTTTGCAAAAACAACCAAAGTTTCATTATTTGTTACAATGGCCGCGCTCCCAATAGTCTTCCCAATTGTTATCTCCTGAAACTCTTCAAAGTGATGGAACCTCCATTTGTAGATAACTGAATTGTTTTTGTAGGTAATGCCCTCAGGGTAATTGGTAACGGTGAGAAAATATTCCGAGAACACTTTAAAAAAATTAAAGGCGGTTGCTCCGATTGTAGGAATATTTTGAAAATGGACAAACCGTCGTCCTTCCCACTTGTAAATAGATGAGTTCAGTATGGATGTATGTCCATCCCAGCGATTAGCAACAGCAAGAAAATGTTTCCCAGCAATCGTAAAATATTCAATGTCACGTCCGCCAAAGGTGACTATGGTCTGATACCGAGAGAACTTTCCATTACGATCGTCCATTTTGTAGATGACGGAACCCATCTTATATCCAGACTCTTGGTTACCAAAGTTAGCGAAGGCGAGAAACAGACTTCCATCTATGGTAAACGCTTCAACAGCCCGAGCGCCTGTGGTTGGTAGAACTTGATATTGTTCGAAGGATTTACGGGAACAATCTTGATAATAAAACAAATATTCAACAACATATCAACATATTGTAGATAAAGTGCACCACTGAGACCAAAAATGTAAGCCTAAAGACTAAAAATGTAAGAGATGGAAAACCATCATTTACCCTCTAATAAGGACCATTACTCTACTGCACTATGTTCACAGTTTACAAAATTACTTAAAACGAAACTCTCGTGTTCCCTTGAGGAAGAAGTAGAAATTTCAAACATTATAAGGTGCATCACTAAAAATGTAAGCGTAAGAGATGGGAAAAGGTCAGAACCCTCTAACGAGGATCATCACCTACTGTTTTATGTTCCGCATCACTTACAACACTACTTAGAACAAAACTCTCTCGTTCCTTTGATGAAAAAAGTACAAATTTCAAACACTGCTTGCAACCGACTACTTCAGAACTTCCAGCTTCATTACTTCCATTACCTTTAATTTAGCAATTGTTCTATTAAACAATCGGACGATAGCAATCTAATGGGAAACCTTCGGAAAGCTTACATAGAACTCTGCCTGAAAGTCATTTTCATGACAGCAGAAGACGTTTTAATTAATATTTCGATTTATCGAAATGCTTTTCGGATTTACGGCACAATGCAATCGCAAAAGTAAACTGTATGATGTAAACTAGCTGTTAGCTTACAACTTAGTCACATGTAACTGAATGACAGCGAGAAGCTTTGACGGTGATGTATAGGAATGCGAAAAAGACCAAAAAGACGCTGATGCACAAAGAGCAAAAATAACATGGTAATGGAGAGAATGGAAAGAAACATGTACAAGATTTTATTTACTTTAACGTCAATTCGTTGCACTAAAACAGTTGTGGATGCCACTAGCACGTTGGAGTTTACTTTTGAGGACACTAAGGTGGTTACTCTTGACGAAATGGGCTGTACTATAGCTTTATGGGCAGAAATGAGGCATTCGACAATGCGTTCATGCCTTTTAGCACGTGGTAAGCTTTGGTATTCAAGATGGCTGTCGTCTCTTTCACGTGCGAATTTTCAAGTAGCAGTGTGCCGTTTTCAGAAGGAAAACCCAGCTTTTTGAAGTTGTAAATCGAAAGACACAAAAATTCAAAGGAACCCGCGACAGGTTAAACAGTGGAAATCACTTAGTTCATAGCGAAGAAATCCCTCTTCAAGGCGGAATTGTGGTTTTGGTGCTTGTAGATCACTGCAAATCATTATAAGAATTAGAGATTTTCTCCGAAATATTTGAGCCTTTCTGGGAATCCACCTTGCTAAAAAATTACAGGTCTGAATCCGAACTTTTAACGTGCTTTATCTTTAATTAATATTGACCGATTCGTTGTACTCCAAGGGACTTTAGCCAAATTTGCGAAAATTGTGCTCAGTTCTAGTCAATAAATTGTGTTTCAAAGTTGCTCGCAATTCAACCTGATTCAACCGAAAAAAACTCGAGAATTAATCAAGTTACACTGCGGGTTGCCTATAAAACATGGTTACGTCAAGTTTAACATTTCACATTTGCTTACACGGAGTTGTGGACTTACGGCCAGTGACATATCACAACCAAAGCTAAAAATATTTGCTTCCATAAGTTACCATATTTTCTTATACATGGTGTCCTGCACGTGCAGAAGTAATATTCTCGAGCACCCACAGAAGCTTTTGATTCACTAGAAATACTTAAGAACATTTCAGTTCCTGTAGTCAAAAGTTATTTATAAGTGCAATTGTTATCCAAACCAGAGGGGTGAAAATGAAGCTAAAAAGTAACCCATCTATAATAGGATACATTCGAAGGTTTTTGGGAGGTAGGTGGGGTTTATAGTCAATCACAGGCAATGATGTCCCAAACAGACCTTGGGGCCTATTTTTCTTTGTAACTGCGAGACTACATATACTCAGCAAAACAAACAAACAAACAAAGAAAAATCAGTTCTCCACCAACCTGAACAACTTTCAATATCTGCAGCTACTCTATCGATTAGTTTCTTAACTTTCACTTGCTGTTTCTTCATCTCGTCCTTCTGTTTATCAATTTCATCACTGACTTTCTTTTCCTCGGGAGGAACTATGAAAAAAAAAATGTATTTTGTTCAGTATTAACACTAAAACTTTGTATTAGGCCAGGATATTGATTTTGATTATTTCTCGCTTCAAAAACATTACTTTTTCTATTGGACCTGTTATTGTTTTTGTTCATTTGAACCAAGAGACTAAACAATGCTTGTCGTGGTTTTGTGTCAAATCAGTAGATGGGCTCCTGGTCAAATACATTTTCACTTGCCGTCATTAGCTTTCTGCGGTTACAGCTATTATTTTGAGTGACTTCTTACTCCGTTACACTACTGAGCTACGGGAGCCCAGTCTGAAAATACCCTCTGTGTGTCTTTGTGTCACAAAATTGCACAATAATCAATTGCTGCCAATGAAACTATGAAATTGTTTTCAAGGCTGGATTTCGCTTTTGCTTTTAGCTATGCATTCAAGTTTTCGGTCTATATACCGACCTGATAACGATCAGAATTTATTTTTGCTCAGTCTGTTTAAAATATCACTTGGACAAAGGGTTGGTATTATCTCTCCAGCTGTAGATGTGTTGCCTTCTTTTAATTGCGGAGTTCCGCGCGCCAAAGGCGCGCGTGCGGGAGCACGATGGGAAAAAAATGTTGTAACCCGTCTGTGCGAGAAAATTTCGTTATGACGTCACCGTACTACGGTAAGACTTTTCGTCCGTACATACGCCCCTCCATGTATACCAAGTGAAAAGTCACACTCGAGATAACCGTTCTCTTTTGTCCATTTTAGCAGGAAATCAGTGGGAAAAAACAATCAAACTGAAGACAACAAGAGAGGAAACTTATGATCTTTTAGCGGTATCAGCATTTTATTTTAAAAGTTTAATAATATACATGAAACAATTTCTCGATTCTGATTGGCTAAGAGAAATGCAGTTTTTAGGAAACACCGGTGCAGAAAAAAGGTAATTCGGTGCAGAAAAAAGGAAATACAGTGCAAAATAAGGTAAAAAACTGAGGATTCTGATTGGTTAATAAACAAAGGCGCTGCGATTGAGCCAATCAAACGCGGCCTCTGAATGGCGCAAAGTCTGAAAAGCTGCAAGCGACTCTGCGAGCCAAAACAATGGCTGGCTTTTTGAGCAGGTTTTCTTTCTTCGTGACCGCAATAACAGTAGAGAAGCTGCAAAACAGCTCTAAAAAGGAGAAACGGCTGCGAAAAGCACTGTATTTTAGCTGTCTGTTTGGAAACAGTGGTGTCCAGAGATAACGAACTAGAAAGCCTGAAGGTAATGATTACAGCGCTTGATAGACACTTAGCAAACAAAGTAGCCTTATAGCTATAGCCTGTAATTGTTTAGCCAGTTTTCACAGCTAAAAACGCTCTAAAAACATCGAGAAAACTGTTGTTTTGGTTCACCTTAGCTTCGTTGCGTTGCTTCTGCAACGTTAAGAAGCTATCTCGCAATTTTTTCATGTATATTATTAATAAGTAATCACATGATTTTTCTCGTGCAATTTGGAATAAATAAGCACTTGTAAATTTTTTCAAAGACCACAAATTTGTGAGTCTTTGAAAAAATTTACTCGTGCTTATTTATTCCAAATTGCACTCGAAATCATGTGATTACCTATACTAATATTACTGAAAGAACAATTCAAACTCGAGGGGAAAGCCGATCAAATGCATGTGCATGTTTCAAAATCGGACAGGAAGTTGTCAAAAACTAGCGCACTTAACTTCACGCTGCATTGCAAAAGTTAGAGATCTTCGTCCTAAGACTGTTTTGCCGTGTTACTTTGATTAATTCTTGAGTTTGTTTTTTTGTATGAACCGGTAAGAATCAGCGTTTCGATGTTTTGGCTTGCTGTATATGTGTCTGCGAAGGAAATTGTTTTTTTTTTTTTTAAGCCTTAATTAAATTAAGGAAATTTAAAAAACTAGCGCGCCTCACGCCTTATTGAAAACGTCAGAAATATACTTCCAAAGAAATCTTTTTTTCTGGCAAATAAATAAACTGAAACTGAACTGAACTGAACTGTCCAAAGGAACCTGCCAACAACGACGTTCCGCTGTCTAATTTGATTAATTCTCAATTTTCCTTTTGTTTGAGCCGGTAAGAATCAGCGTTTGGATGCATGTTAAAAATAGCGAAATGGGTTGGCTGGCTTTGATAATTTTTATAGTGGGCGGGTCTGCCAGGGAAACGCTCGTGTGGTTTCACAAACGCTGTCTTCGCTATAATTAAAGTAAGAACTTTATTCAAGTGTCAATTTATTTAGCCCATGTTTGCTAATCACCATACTTTTTTTACAACTTGTCATTAAAATTATAATAAAAATCTAAAATGTTAGCAACCTAGACTAGTAACAACAGAAGCATTTACTTAAAAGAAAATAGAGCATTGTTCTAATAGACAAATGAAATATTTGCTGGCAAATATAATTGTTTTGTTTTTTTCACGGCTTGTGGGTTCCCTGTTTTAAAGCTAGTGATTATGTCATGCAGTGAAACATGACATGGACACGTGACTTGGGCTTCAGGGAATTGATTTGATGACGTGCTATTGGCTTAGTGACCTGGCATCAAGAAAGCGTCATTCTTCGCTAATCTTCTCCAAACGCAGACGTCTTCGAATTTTCCGCCGCCTCCCCATTCACCTGTCCATTTTTTATTTCATTTGGTATTTATTTTGTCGCGATTAACTTGCCTTCACCTTCACTGGGCAGTACTCACTGTTCTCTTTATCAGAATTTGTAACAATTTTTCGTAATTCAATTTATTATAAAGTGATTCAAACACTGCTGTAGGTCAAGGCCTACCGCCGTTTTACTCCAACCTTTGGCATGTTTCTTTTTGTCTCCCTGTCTAGCAAACGTAGCTCGGAGAATGCAGCCTCGAGGTGGTTTAATATTATACAATAAGTGAAAAATATAAGTACATATCGTCCTTAGAAATGCCGTTACATTTTGTTCCATTTTGTTCCGCGTTCCGAGTGACTCCTGGCTGACTAAAATACCAGATTCGTACTCCTTTTGTCATTTCTTCGGACACTTACGTCAAATTTATTAAGTATTTTTTTCTATTCTTTAATTTGCCACGAGATATGTTTGTTACTTGTCTAATTTCTCCTCTTTATCTAAGAATCTTCGAAGAAACATACGCATCGTATTTTGTTTCTTGCAATGTCTTGTTGTTTTGTAGCTTTTGACTGGCGGTTGTTTTCCTAAATTGTTTTCTTCTTTACCCTTTCATCTGGAGATAGTTTGGACTCAGGAATGTTTGTTTGTTTTTGTTTTTGTTTTTTTCTTATGATTCTTCTTCTTCTTCTTCTCCTTCTTCTTCTTCTTCTTTTTCTTCTTCTTCTTCTTCTTCTTCTTCTTCTTCTTCTTCTTCTTCTTATTATTATTATTATTATTATTGTTATTGCCATTATTATTATTATTATTATTATTATTATTATTATTATTATTATTATGTGTCCCAAATCACAGCAATGTCATGCTGGAGGTTCTGGCGCAAGCTGCAACAAGCAGCCTCAGCAATCCAAAACTTGTCTCAGGACCCGGGCTGAGCCCAACAGCACGGTCTTCTGCATTGTGTGGGTCCTACATGGATATCCTCTAGGTATTTTTCCAGTCTGTCTGTCAATGAATGCTCCTATAACAATTGGTGTAGTGGTAACCTTTTTCAGCTTCCGGAGGATTTTTATTGCAAAGGCTAGATCACGATATTTGTTGACCTTTTCCTCCCCTTTCAGTCTGAGTCTGCAGTCACCGAGGCATGCTACGTCAATGATATGGCATATCCTGCTGGTCTTCTCGACAATCACAATGTCTGGTTTTTTGTGCGGTAATTTCTTATCCGTCTGGATGGTAAAATCCCACAATATCTCGACGTCAGAGCTTTCCACCACCGGTTCTGGGACGTGCTCATACCACTTATCACCACATTCAACTCGATAATGCTTGCAAAGGTCCCAATGGATTCCTTTGGCCACGTTATCATGTCGGCGCTTATTATTATTATTATTATTATTATTATTATTATTATTTATTATTATTATTACTATAATTGTCACTATTATTATTATTATTATTATTAATATTATTACAAGTGAAACCGGAAATAACAATATATAATTATATATCCCATAAAAAGGTAGATATAAGGCAAAGAAACAAAATGATGGTCGAAAAGGGTAACTTTTAATGCCATATATTACGGCGAGACATGACTAATCTTCTTCAGGGGCAACACTGAAGCAAAGTAAAAATGGAGAAAACGGTTACAATACAGAAATAGAAATAATAGACGTGTACTGAAGCGGCTACCAAAAAAGTGGCATTCCCAAAGTGGTAAGAACAATGATAAGTTGTGATGAATTTGCAATTTTGTTAGACTCTGCAACAAAGTTAAGACATAAGTAGATACTGCTACGTAAGGGGTAGAACCAGAAGAAAAAAGTACAATCAGTTGAAGGTTCAGAACCCCTGCCCCACCCATTCATGCACTACTGACTTATTATTTAGACCTTGTAGACTATGTTTCTCTCACTTAACTTCTCATGGTTTTGAAAGTTATTTGTTGCTGAGCCAGCAAGCCAGAGCTTACTAATAAATGTAAAAAAAATGGTTGTATTGAAATTTGGGGGTTAAATGTTGTACAGACGGAAGATTGTATTCATATTTTTGTGGATATTTCTTATGAGTGGGCTTGGATCGAGGCAAGTGTATTTGTACTTCTTTGGGAAAATAGTTGACAATTTTTCTTTATTAGTTTTACCTTTTTTAGTTTTTGCATATTAATTCATTCATACCAGAAATCACAAGTGTTAGTTGAGAGAGAGAGAGAGAGAGAGAGAGAGAGAGAGAGAGAGAGAGAGAGAGAGAGAGAGAGAGAGAGAGAGAGAGAGAGAGAGAGAGATGCTCTGAAAACACGACTAAAACACGCCTATCCGCTCTTGTTCTGACAGTTTTTTTAGTTCACGATAAACCAAAAATTAAATGTTTTGCAATTTTTTTCTTTGGTTAAAATTACGAAGGAAGACATTGCCCGCTATGTTTGTCATCGAATCGTAGATTCTCCACACCTCGCGATTCACACGTCATTTTGTTTAACCAATTACAGAAAGTGAATCGACCTTCTGAAACGAAGCGACGGTTTGCTTGCGACAGCGCTGTAGCTGTGGTGAAAGTGGCATTTGCGGACAAGTTTAACAAAATAATGGGAAATTTCTAGTCCGAAGCTTAACTACATTCAAAACGGTGAAATGATTTTGAAATTTGGTTCATCCTGTCTCATAAAACCTTAGACCAAGTCAGTGGATTAACGAGCACATGAACGCTGTGCGATACCTCGTTCGACTCTCTCGTTCTGCCACTTCGACTAGGTCACCTGAAGATGTGTTAGACTGTGAAAAGATTTGTGTGGTGAAAGAGCTGTGCTGAAAATCTGAAAAGGTCGCCAAAATGGGAGATTGGCCGTCAAATTCAACTAAGTAATGGAACATTTCTAGTCCGAAGCATAAACCTTTAGATCAAGTCAGTGGATTAACGACGTCCACGTCAACGCTGTGCGATACCTCGTTCGACTCCACTCTCCTTTTGCCACTTCGACTAGGTCACCTGAAGATGTATTAGACTGTGAAAATATTTTTTGACTGGCCACTCTGGGAAGAATTATATCAAGGCTTGATGGACGGCTTTTTGGATGTATCTAAAATGTTGTGAAAGGGATTGTATTCGCGCCGCGACTGCATTCGACAACACGTAAATTTTCCCGCTGTGCTTTGAGCATGACTAAATACGAAGGACGTGCGATTTACGCAGTGGCCCGATGTAGCCTCTTCGACGATTGGAGAAGGTATTTACCGTTGACCTTTTATTTAGTCGTTTTCTTCAAAAAACTTACGGTCAACCGATAAGCCAGATAAGCGTTGTCTTTGTTTATGTGCCCGACTTTTGAATGGCTCGGCAAGAAGTTAAGCCTACTCTCAAATTTGGTTTTCAAGTTTATCGTCAATTTGTTTGTGAAGAAGGTTTTCAGGATTTCTGTGTTGGACCCATTCTTATAGCAAATTACATTTTAATTTCCCCTCAATTTAAAAAATAGATTCAAATGAAATTTACCGTAAGCTTAAGCTTATAATTTAAACATTGTTGTAAAAAGGTTTTTCCTCAGACTACCATTGTAAATGGGTGCCACAAACCAGAAGCGTAACTCTTTGTAAAACTGCCAAATCTATTAAAACAATTATTTGCTAATCTTTCTTTGTTTTTTTCGACTGGTTCTTGGTCGGTTTTGACATAAACTTAAGTACTTGACGTCTTCAGAGTTATTAAGCTTAGGTACTCTCCGCGTTTAGCGCGCACGTACACGAACTCGCACAAACAGCCGTGATTTTAAAACTTTTCTCTGTTTCTGCATGCTGAATCTTTGACATACAATTTTTAGCTTTATAAAATTGAATTAAATTATGTGAACCCCCATGCATTACAACCTCTGTGAAAACGTTTTTTGTAGTACAGTAATTTTTCAGATACAACAAAATGTTTCGCCACTCAAATTAAACTTATGTGTCGGAATCGTGTAATTCATTAGGGTAATCCATTTGAAAGCACGAACTGTTCCAGTATTTGTTTATGCGCAACTATTTTTCTTAGGCCAATACTTTGAATAATGGCCTTATTGTACACTTTGTTATAATTGTAATAGGGAATTTAGTTCATGTGCGAATGAAGGTAACGTTTTAAGTTCCGGTTGAAAATAAAGTAATCATTTATTCCGTCACTGTTTAAGATACGTTTTTAACCTTCAAATATCGTATTTAGTAAAATTACTGAGCTTGCATCGGTTGCCTTAAGCAACTTAAATTGTTTCATTTAATGTTAGCATTAATTTGATTTCATTCGCATTGCTGCAACTTCTAGTTTAAGTTTTATAATTTCAAGAATTAAACAACACTTTTTAGGTGGGACGTGCATTTAAGTGTACCACAAACGCGCTTTTTTGTTTTTGTTTTGTTTTTTAACAAACAGCAACAACTATCTGTATCAACTTACCTTCTCAAGTATGCATTGTCCCTGAGCAGACAGCAGCCATAAAAAAACAATAATTAAAAAAGTCGTCAAAAGTTCCGTTTAAAGAAAATGCAAGTCCAGTCCGTGGAATTTTTTTTTCCAGCTAACCTTTTGTGGCGCGGCGTCGCAGTGAACAAAAAGCGCGCGAAAGTATAGCCTCGTTTTCGTTCTTTCCTCCAGGCCCTCTCCTCTGAAAAAAGTCTTAAACATCGATCCTCGCCAAAAGCAATTGAAATTAGAAGAAACTGACAACGCCATCATAAAGAGCATACTCTCAAGCCTTAGGCAAAATTTTCTTTTAGTCCTACCTCAAATGGTTGTTGAGCAGGAAGCTGAAAAACTTTTCAGTTAGATTTTCTACTGCCGCACTTTTTTAGGAAAAAGTATTGATGGCCATTTTTTAAAACACTATTTATTAAACTACAACTTCGCTTAAAAATATTCTTGGAGAAAGGTTCTAGTAAACTTTAAGAGCGAATATTAAACTTCGGTCCGTTCTGGTCACCTGACCGATGACGTCACAGCATTAAAAATGTCAAAAATGTATATTTCATAAAAATATCTACCAATATCCAAATTTTTGTTTCCTCGCGTTTAATGCAACGCGAGATAGCACTTGTACCCAGACTCCCACTTTTTGAAAATTGTATATACCCCCGTTAATATTTATATTTTCTTCGGTACCCGGGCAGTCCGAAATGGCTCACACCATTGTGCTTCAAACCACGTTGACTGCTTTCTCAATAACAAAATAATTTCGTCACAGTGTGCAAAAACGCACTTATGAGCAAAGTCACGTGACCAATGACGTCATCGCCCTTAGTCTTGTGCAATAATTAGTTTATGGTAAGACTTATCTCTAGACAACGTGGGGGTCTTGCTGCCCTTAAACTGACCAAGTTATCTGGGATTGACGATTTTCTAGCTGCAAAGGATTCTGGGAAGGTTCTTATTATAATTATATATTGTTATTTAATTATTATTTCTCTTGCTGTTCAATTTTTTAGTCACAAAATTGGTCTAAGAAAAGCCATGCGAATTTGATCGATGCCAGTAAAAATTATAATCGTTGAGCTCCGCTTTTAGACATGGCTAAATATACATATTGCGGTTTGTACGTGCGCCACAAATTCAAGTTCCCTGGCGTGTGCTTAAACAACAAATAACAATTTATAAACTTTTTTGTTCTTTTCAAGTTGTTTTTATAGCTTGACAAAAGTTTTTTTTTTATTGATCAATGTTAAAAACAATGATCTCTTGCTGCGTGATAAAATAATGACGCAACTGAAAGTGCCTACAAGGAGACTAAAAAGAGAAAGGAGTGAGTCGTTATTTTGTTCTGAGAAGTTTGTTAGCTTATAGATACAATTTATAAACTTTGCTTGCAAAGAAATTGCTCAAAAGTAGACGATTTGTTATAAACTCTGTTATAGGGAAACTCTTAAATACAGATTATTTTACTGTTTCAGTCGTCTCTCTATGCCTTTTACAAGCGGAGAACTATATCACTACTTCGCCACAAATTCACGCATTGTTTACAAATCAGAAATTCAGTCCAGCGAGATCAGGAAAACACTTGAACCGTTCTGTAGCAAGGTTTGTTTCCTATGTAACGAGTTTTCGGTGTTTCTGCTCAATGTATTGACTATGCTTAAGTGCAAACCAAAGATCTAAGATATTATCAAGTACGCTTGTCTTTCTTGTGTGGTCATTCGTGAATAATTAGTCCTTTGATGGAATAGGGATAAATTGTTAATTCGTATTTATTTTGATAGGTTTGTTATTTTTTAACAATTATCTCGGCTTTAATTCCTTCACTCATTACACGGAGATCTTTTCCTGCATCAAAGAGATAGGCTGGTTTCATGGTGAGTTTTGCGAACTGTTACATATAATATGGAAATGTAATAGATGTCATGAATGCAATTTTTTACTTCTCGGCCGTCGATCAGTTGTAATCCAGTTAACAAACTCGATGCAAATGTAGCTTTTAGCGCCGAGAAACGGTGTTTCTTTGTCTTTCCAGTGATTAATAGATTTCTTCTCAATATCAACCTCTTTCAAGTGCTAAAGCGGCAAAACGGTAAAAATTCAGCCAAGTACAAGTTTAACAGTGCTTAAAACAACAGGTAGCCCAGTTTACACTTTTGGAGAGTCTTGTTGTTTTATCTTCCTTAATACTACCCTTTGTGATTTTTTTTCATGGAATTTGTTATTGGTGAGCTTGTTGCAGCATTTGTGATTTCAGTTTCAACTTGTCAAGATATACTAGTGTATTATGATAGAGTTTGCGCGAAGCGGCCATCTTGGAGGACGAAACAATAAAAAATATTTGCATAATAATGAAGTTTGTTTACCAATGGGAAATTTTTTTGTTTCTCCAATATTTGGGCGTGTTCTAAACGAGGAGGGCCTGGGAATGAGTTTTCAAATTTATCGATTAGAAAAAATTGTTGACACTGCATGAAAGAGCATCTCAAAAATTGTCGCCTAACCAACTTTGACGCTGTTCAGTTAAAATGGAGCTGAAACTAAAGCTTTTGGAAATTGTGAAAATTAAAGACTTTGTATGGTTTGTAGGGACAAACTTTGCGAAATAGAGACGTTTGAATGGGATTCATTAAATATCTAAATGCATGTCAACTGGTGACTTTTCAACCAAACATGCTCAAACTTGCTGAAAAGTACTTATTTTGAGATACCATTTCATATGAGAATCCATTTAGTTTAATGCCATGGATTTTCAATGAAGTTTGGATTCGTTCCCAGGCCCTTACTCATTTAGAACATGGCCAATTGTCGCTCCGCACATACTCTATAGAGTAATGCCAGTTTTGTTTTCAACATTTACTTTCAACTGATGCAATATTTACCTGCATGTTTCCCACATTGGTTTCCTATGACCACCACTGTGCAAATGATGACAAGAAGAACCAACGATGGTTTTTGAACAGCCATCTTGAATCTGTCGGTTACGAAAGCACCAAGTTATAAGTTTGATGCATTTCTTAACGGGAATTTTTGTGCTAGAAGCTACAATTATATTCTCTCCCTTTGTAATGTTTTCACTCTATCCCCTTTTCTTATCATGCCTTTTTAAGCTTACTCAGGAATCACACTATCCTATGTCACGCACTCACCCGTTACATGGTTTAAGTTTCAGACCGTAAATGTTCCCTTTGTCAGGAAACTAAAGAAACTATTAGTCATGTACTGTTTGGTTGTCCTTTTTAAACTCGTTTTGGACAGCAATTTAGCAATTGCTAAGAATTTACTAGCAATGGTAACAATTTTTTTTTTGGGGGGGGGATGCTTTTTGTGTCAGGATACGTATACGGTACTGTGCCAAATTTAAGCAAACGAATTTCGGCAAAAATTGATCAATTTCAGGGAAGGATTGGCGAGATTGTACATGAAGGATTAACGAATTCTGAGCTTTCCAACGAAGCCTGTTCAGTCTGCCAAGAGCCAAAACAAGAAATCAGTTATTTTCGATATCATCATCCTTTTGTATTGACATTGAATAATAGTCAGAATTTTCTCGAAGGAAATCCTCCAAATCGCGTCATATTGTTCACATTTATAACATTTACCTGTCCTGAGCTTTCCAAAGACAGCAACTCTTTTCATTCCGCCAGGTGTAATAAATGCATGATTTCTAAATTTTTCAGCGCCGTTGCAAATAATAGATGTTTTCTTTAATCATTATAGTGTAGTGCTAACATCGAATGCGCGGCAAAGGTCATTTTCCTACCGTAAATCTGTAAACCGGCCGCATCAAAGGATTCACTTTTATACAATCTAAGCGTAACAAGCTTCCAAAAAGATCCAAATTTTTAATATTGGGTTAGGTATAACAAAAGTTATGAATTCCCAAAACGTCTTACGCCCGACCTTTTCCATCAACACCTAAGAAGTTTTTGTGCGCATTAACTTAAAAACAGAAGAAAAAATGAATTCGATACAACGGATAAATTCTTTTTAATCAACGGTTATGCAGTGAGAGGCACGCGCTTCGTGGGTTTATAAAACATACCGTTATTGCATCATACATACCGTATAAATTGGTCAGTTCGTAGACTGGTATACATTTCATTTTCGTTGAAAGCTCTATGGTAAATAGAGATTCCTTGCTCAATAGCAACAGGAAAGAAAAGCGTAGCGGTGTGAAAATGCTAAGATAAATTTGCCTTGGTCGATACAAAATCTGAAGAGATTAGGTCATGGCGGAGGTATGGTAATCGTAAGTACCACTAATATATGTTGAAAACTAACGAGTAGTCAGCCGAAGGCCATACCAAAAATAACGGTTGGCTTGTGAACTTCAGAGGATAATGCTACTCTATTCGGGTAAAACTCGAAAGCCACGAGCACCACTTTCTTTCACTGGATACGAAACGAAACGAAACTAAATCGTACTTTGCGAAATGATCGAGGAAACAATGCATGATGAATATGAAATTGGGAAAAGTGCCCGTCACTTGCCTTGCGTCGCGTTTTCGCTTAAGGTAAGCAAGTAAGCTGAAGGTAGATTTAAGGGGTAATGCCCACTACCTTGTGGCCTTTGTGGCCTTAGTGCCCTTAGAGTGGCTTCAGCTTACTTGATCACATTAATTTGTGAAGCATCCTTATCAATCCACCCACATCCCACAAGCTTCACGTTTTCATTGCTTGTTAATGAAGACCAACTACTTCAGTATTTAGCAGGATACGTGCTTCGAGTGTGATGTTAGGCGGTAGCAACTTGAGGAAAAAAATGGGTGAAAAAAAAAATTTAATGGGTGAGCCACATGTCAACATCTTGCAAAAAAATAATTTGTGAAATACAGTTCCCACGTCGAAGTTTGAGTCAATTCAATTCATCAATTAGACATGTAACAGACCAAATAATCCCTAACTTTTATCATTACTGAAATAATTTAGGACACTCGCCTACAGGTCACGCATAATGGTGAGTGAAGCCAGTAGCTATAGTAGGCTGCAGGGTCTAGGCAGCAAATATTGAGCCCGTATTACAGGGAAAAGTTGAAGAATCTACCGCGCAATCAGTATTGAGGTCGACCTTAGGTTCACAATTGTTAGTCATACTTAAAGAGGCTTTGGTTATGATAAAGACCATTTTGTGGACATGTTTTGAGTTTTGTTCCGCTGTGTGTTTCGCTTTCAAAATTTCCATTTTTGTGTAGTTGGTAACTTTCATACCCTGTTCTTCCTAGTGACTCTTAAAAAACAAGGCCTGTGTTCGTTTTGACTCCCGTTAATGTTGTGGAGGTCTGGCTGTAGTTAAAACAAATAGTAGTATTAAGTGAATGTGACAAATACTACTTGATTAGGATCGCAAATCGCCAAAATAGGGCTTCCACACCCAACTTCGGAGAAATGGTTGAAGGAAAAAGAAGTAGACCGGTTGGACATTGAAAAAACGGAAAGACCGAACACAAAGTAGGTTATTATTCGTTTCTTCAATGTTGATGTGAAAGCCGTGTTTACCCGTCCCCCGCTGTTGGGAACAGGCCCCCTTCCAGACTGGTTGAGGAACCTTGCACACAGCCGGGAAATGGTGGCCCTGGACACCTTTCGAGACAATCTTTGTCTATGGCGCTGCATTGCGGTTCACCGTGGAGCAAGACCAGACCGAAGCACACCGAAGTTTCTTCAAACTTTCTTCAACACCTCAACCAAGGGAAAGCTTTCTCAGAGAGGCTCGACATCCGTGTCTCAGCCATAGAGAGAAGAGAATGGGATGGTATGGCATCTCAGATGAAACCCTTCCCCCAAACTCAAAACGACGATCTGACGATCGGCATTACGAGGGGCACGCGTTCTTTGTGAAGAACATTGCGAGGTTGGCAAGAATTTATTTGTGTGTTCATTGTCGCGGGAGATTCACCCAACCCAACAACCTTCAACGCCACATCCAAACATGCGCCCGAGGTGAGACTCTGATCGACTGCCCTGCCCAAAAAAACTGAAAAACCACAAACTGAGTTCGAGAAGGCCTCCTTTTCAAACCGCGACGCTCTTCCTAACCCATTCGCTGGTTGGAGCGAAAACCAGAGCAACAAAAAACCCACATTCATCACGCAATGTCCGGGCACGCGGGCTAGAGGTGGATTGCGGGCGCCCCTGTCGACGGGTATGACTCCAAAACAAAGACAGTGTATCAATATCAAGGTTGTTATTAGCACAGGTGCCGCAAATGTTTCTCAGATCTTGGCACAAAAATTGCCCACGAAGGAAAAACACGTGAAGAAATCTTCTTCGCAACAATGAATCACACAAAAAACCTTCGAGAGGCGGTGTTCCGCGTGGTTGAGGCGTGGTCGTGTGAAGTCAACCAAACGGAAGAGGAGCTGAACCAAACCTTCACAAGAAGTGACCCACACGTGATCCTCTTTGATTTCGAATCATATGGAGACCATCAGTCAGGGAGTTCTACCCGAAGGCATTCGTATTGACCCCATCCTTTGCTATCCTTCTCTTTGAATCAAAAGCGGACAGCGAGGTCTTGTTCACGCACTAGCCATAGATTTCATGTTTCTTACTCCTAAGAACGTGCATTTCATGTGCCGCTGCCTCCCGCCGAAGAGCGTTTCTTTATAATGCTCGTGAAACATTTGTTTCTTGACCACGTTGTTTTTCACCCCCCCCCCCCTTCGCCTTTTCGGTGTTTTTTTCATCCGCTCTCAGGATTGAGAACATTTTTGGCCGCAAGCAGACGCACTCGACGATTGGCGTTCCGGCGCATTCGTCTTTCATTTGTCCAAAAATTTTTTGGTGGTGTTAGAGTGGAGCGGATGCTCTTTCGGTTAGTGGCTCGTGTCGAAGAGATCCGGGAAGGCTCCCATGTCTTTGTAAATGTCTTCTGTTTCGATTTCGATCAGAAAGCTGTCCGTGTCAGTGTACAGAGGCACACACTTCGAGCCATACTGCTTTTTCAGGATGTTGTAGAAAATTCATACATTTTGAGAATCGTCATCCCGGTGTAAACTGGTTTGTTAAGAAGCAGTCTGCTTTTGCGCATGTCAATCCCGGCTAGGTTGTTTGCAACGAATGTGTGTCTTGAGTACAGGGGGCTGGCAATTAGTGGCTAAGCACCAGTTTAACATCAACGCGGTTGCGTAGGTTTTCCATGGTTTTCCCGAAGACAGAGTTGTTCATACGTTTGTAAAAGTCCTTCTCGAAGGCGCTTTTGGCCAAAATTTGTATTCATCCTGATGCAAGATTCCATCCAACGTTGTTGTTCGAATTCCAGCACCTTATGCACCTTTTTCAGTTTCATGCCCTGAGCAAGATAAAACTGCAAGTTTCGGTAGTGTACTACGTAGTTCTTTTTGTTCTGTAGTGTCAGCAAGAGTTTTTTTGCAGTCTGGGGGTTTCAGATTGAGGTCTTTCATGAGGTTTTGTTGTTAATGCGACAGCCACTCTTTTGGCACCGCCTTTTTCTCCGAGGCTAGGGGATAGCTGTTGTGCTCTTCGTGGATCTCTCCAGGGTACTCAAGGTCAACCTCGAGAATCCAGCCGGTTTGCCCGTTTTCTTTTTTCTCAAGAATTTCTTCCTCTGATGGCATCCAAGCTTCCACCTGAAATCGCCTGTGGGGAGGGCTTTGCTCATTGCCAAACCGTAGAGATTGTTTGCGTCGAAGTCCATGACAAACGTGTTGGGCTTGCTGGGGTCGTAGCCGGGCACCGGGGGGTTGTTTGCCTTGGCATACCTCTTGCTGACCATTGAAATGCCACCCCGCATCCCTCTTTCCACGAAGAGATGCATCTCGATGTCTGTCAAGAGCTCCAGCTCGACCCCTGTCTTTTTCAGGAGCGCGTCCCAGAACAGACCTGGTGAGGTGTAGTAGTTCGCCGGGTCCAGTCTGTACTGCTTTTTGCAAAGATCTCGAAAGTTTTCGAAAACATCTGCAAGCAATGCAACGTCTGTTTTAGACATAAAGGTCGTGGTAATCGCCCATAGTTTTACATCCGAACGTTTCCCAAGCGTTGCGCGTGTGCGCGTAATCTTCGTATGAAATGTGTTCTCCAGATAGCGTGGTGAAAAACTATTCTTTGGCTGGAAGGCTTTTTTCAACAAACCTTTCCCACGAGTCCATGTACTCATAGGGGTAAATCCCTTTTTGGAAGGTAGATAGCACTCTTTGTTACCTTTGCCTTCGGCAATACTTTGCACAAGCTTTCGGAGTTGCCTTAACAAGTGATTCAAGGCTGGAAAGCAGAAAGGCGTTGCTGTCGATAAATCGCAGGTTCTCCAGCACCCCCAGCCCCCGTCTGCGAAATCGCTTGCATCAGGTGGTGCGCATATCGTAGCCCTTCAGATTATGGAACACGACAGGTATCGGAATTGTTTTGGGGTTTAACCGCAGCTTTTTGCTGCACGCGTCAAGCGCGGCCCCTCGGAAGCTGCCGGAAACATAACAATGGTCTTTCACTGCGTCCCTAAGTTTTCTCGAAGCAGAGGCGTTGCGCAGAATAGGCATTCTTCTTGGTTTTTCTCGATCCATTTGTCGGTTAGATCTTTTTCTTCTCTTTTGTTTTTTGGCCTAATGAAAGGTATTTTGATCAATTCGGTAATATTTGTACAGAACGCGTCCCAGTGGCATTTTCTGTGGCTTTGCGCGCAATACTTGCCTGTGTCATTGTCCCACACATCAAACGAGTCCAGAAATTCGGGATTCACAAGACTTTCCTTGCAAATGTGGCAATTCTGAGTGTTTTTAAAGTTCAACCAATCATCGATTGTCATCTTAAGTGGTGCCGCTGTTTTCAAACTTTCCCGCAACCTTTTTTCAACCTCCAAGATCCTTTCCAGAAACTCTTCCACAGTGTTCTTTTGCGCATCAACGCCCTGCCAGTATTTCACAATAGGCTCGCTTTTGCCATCATATCTCACGACTGTGTAAGCAAATCCGCAGGCTTCATGTTTATCTGTTTTTTTCTGTGCAGCTTGTTTTCTCGCGCTTGTTCTCGGGGATATTTTTTATCACAGCCTCAAAATCAGCGTAAATCACAAACGGCGCTTTTATCTGTTTGTGGTAGTTTTGAAATTTCACTTTGTTTTTCCCATCTTCCGGCATTTTAGTCCTTATCGGTGTTTTGTTCACGCCGTTGCAATATTTTGTGTGCGCCGCAAGGATGTCTGCTCTCGTGAAGCGAATGAAACATGTTGTCCAAAAGTGTTTTTTCCCCACATGTTTGGTCTGATCATGAAGCAAACCTGACAGCCTCTTCACAAAGCAATAATGCGTATTTTCACCTTCGTGAAGAAGCATCAGGTTAATTCTTCGAATCCTTTTGTCCTTCTCGCTGATACTGTTCACGATAACGTCCCGGTTGATCAACACAAACATGTAAAGTGATACGTTCTGGGACAAACCCAAACCGAGCAGCTGCGAGAGAAGATACTCCACAGAGATTCAAAATTGGAAAGTAAATCTTATTTAAGTGGGTCTGCTCCTAGAATTATAACTTTACATGTGTGTATTACTATTGATCGCTGTAAGACCTATACACTATAGGGCTCGTCCTACTTTTCTCTTTTCTACTGATGTTTATGTCAACATTACTTAGAAATTTTTCTAGCCTACTGTAGCAACGAAATATGTTTTCTTATACGCAAAATGCTGATTCTTGCGATGTCTTGTTTTTGATCGACCGTAAATTCCTTTAAGGTTTGATCTGAAAGTATTTTGGATTGAAGAATGTTTGTTTTGTTTTGTTTTGTTTTTTTTTTTGTCACTTTTGTTTTGTTGTTATCGGATAGTTCATGGGATCGTAAAACTCTTCGTTTTCCCTCCTGATATTTAACGTTTTGAACTCAAATTGGCTGAAGGAAAGCCATACTCGATACCAGTACAAAATAATAATCGTGGAAATGTGCTTTTAGGCTTGGCTAACTGCATTTATTAAAAACTGAGCTACGGATATCAGATTTCCAGCATTTTCATTGGCTAGCCGGGTACAGGCTATCAGCTCATATACCTGCACTACGTTATATGGTCAATGAACACAAACAACAAACAGAGAAAGCTCAATAAAATTTAAAACATCAGTCGGCTCACAGCGAAATTAACGAGTAGAAATTTCGAAACTGCAACCGAAATACAAATGGAATTCAACGTTTCATTGCTGAGTGCTGGCCCGGGATTTTGTTAAAAATGTTATTGCACCGCTATGAAAAATTTCCGGGCTGTTAATGTTGAGGTAATGGATCAATATCGGTGATGTTTTCAAGAAGTGCACTTGCCAAGGCATGAACGACCATAAACAGCCGTAAACATAAATGAAGTACATGAATTTTATTCAAAATGACGCGAACATCGTCACCAATTTTTTTTTTTTTTTGGGGGGGGGGGGGAGGGGCGTAGCCAAACTTTGGTTCAAAAAAGACGTCTAGTAAATATTTTTAATTAAAGAAACTGGTCTGTCAGAATTGTTTCCTTGTTTCTTTACTTGAAACAATTTTCATAGACCACTTTCACTAGTGCTTCGTTAAGTGCCTTTGCAGCTGCTTACTTTTCGAGAGATTCGAATTCTCCAAAGGCAGGCACAGGACATGACTTCAGGATATAATTATTTTAGCTATTTTTCACAGTTAGGGCGGAGAGTGCCGACTACAAAACTAAATTTGAAAGCAATAAAGTCCAGCATGTCGCCCTCCTACATTTTGCCACAAATTATTACTTAAATAACATTCATCGGTCTATACATTTTTTCATCATATTAATTAGCCAATCGGCGACCTGGAATTTTGACAGTTATTGTAAAAAAATATGATAGACAAGCAACTCAACTCCAACTTTCAATTACATAGTTAAGTCGAATTTTTCGTTGGGGGGAAAAACGATTTTTTTGGCCTAAAAATGTATCGAGCTGCCTCCTAGCTTGTCTCATCATGGTTACAAAATATTTCTTTTCAGGGAGCAGCAACCTATGTTTTTCTGTGTAAAGTCTCCTTTGATCGTTTTCAATTATCTCCATTTACATTGACAAAGGCGTAAATTGTTTCCCACCACCAGCCTGCTCTTCAGCGTATGCAGATTTTCTCTTCAAATTTTGAAAACTTCTCCTCTTAACTTACAATGTGACAATCTCTTCGAAAATGAACGAAAATCGAAAAACAAGTGTTCATCATACCTCACACACAAGCTTTCCGCTCTGTGACAACTCTGAGAAAAATAATTTCCCTGCAAGCAGAAGTGCGTGTTAAAAAGTATAATATAAAAAAATTGAAAATATTACAACAATATATAATATCGATATTATACATAATGTATCTTAATATGTAAAATAATAAAGTATATATATAAAAGCATGCAGAATGTTTGAAACTCATGTTCTCTCAAGTTAACTTGCAACCACAAAATTAATTAAACAACAGGAGAGTTTAATCCTCCTGTAACCCCGTCTGAACAACAAGAAGACCGTCTTAAAATAGAGGGACTGATTCAGGAGACAATAATTATTACCACAAACTTTTCGCCTCCAAACCATACAAAAATTTTCATTGGAAGATGTAAGAAATATACATCAAATCAGTTCAACGGCCGGTACTACACGCCAAACTACACGAAAGTTGATGCTATATAATTTTCACGTGGTATTTTATGCTTTGAAAGTTGTTTACAAGTTGTATCTTGTTAAAAAAAAAATACATTGTATCACCGAGAACATTTCCACAAGTCTTTTTCAGATATTTTAAGCCATTGAATGCTAAGATCAACGAAGACGAAGACGAAAATTTGAGTCAGACCAAAACATTTTAAATATATACAGAATTAGGCTAGTCACACCTATGGTGTGCATACCAAGTTGCTCGATGAGACTTACGTATGGTATTATTACCCAAAATGACAATAGTTAGAATTAAACAGAGCTTTTAAATGAGCGCTCGCAGAGAAAACCCCGGCAGCCTATACATTTTCTGAAAGCTTAATATTTTTAGAATTCAATTTCGAGATCAAAATTTTAGAAAAAGAAAACACGTAATATATTAAGAGGGAAAGCGAAATCCAAGTCTACGCCTTAATCACGTTCGTTCCCCCTACGCGAGAATTTGGAGCGACACGGTTGACATAGGAAATGTTTCCTCACACTTCGCCCTCAAAAGAGGTGTCTGCTATTTTTCCATTTTTTCTTCGTTTTTTCCCTACACTCCCCTAAAGATTGATACTAAAAGTGTTCACGTATCCTTCCACAAAACAGGCCATAAATTTTAAACTGGGGCGAATTTAAAAAAAGCCGACAGCTTTTTTCATCGGAAATGTTTCCTTACACTTCGCCCTCAAAAGAGGTGTCTGCGATTTTTCCATTTTTTCTTCGTTTTTTCCCTACACTCCCCTAAAGATTGATACTAAAAGTGTTCACGTATCCCTCCACATAACAGGCCATAAATTTTAAACGGGGCGCATTGAAAAAAAGCCGACAGCTTTTTGCAAAGGACGTATCTTAAAACATTCGTGCCGATTTTCAGCCCAATCGGTCAGAAGATGCGGGAAAACGAGCTTAAAATGTCCACGCTTCACCAAGATTTTATTTTATAAAGAAAAAGACGGAAAACCATTTCCCAGTCTGATACTAGTAGGTCTGGGTGTTAAGAACCTCCTCATGGTGAAAGAGTGAATGGCTCTCTTCTAGCTTCTCGCCTTCCAGTTCCTTTAACAATTTTTCCTGATTAAAATATGAGCCGCAATCGATTGAAGCGAGACTGTGTGCACGCTCAACGCTGAAGGGTATTCTGTCCCTCCTTCGCCGTTTGGGCTCCTTTACCGATGTAAAGGGACACCGCCACTTTTTCTAGCGCTTTTGCGAGGACATTACGACAACAAACATAGTAGAGCTAAAATAATTTTACTCGAAAAAGTAATGATACCAAAGGCGATTAGAAGGAAGACTTGGGTGCGTGCACGCTTGTTTTACTGTGATGGAATTCACGGCTACGAGATAACACGCGACTTGCGGTGAATATTAGCTTGTAGCGGCGACAGAACTGTTGACAGAAACTTGTAAGCACATAATTAGCCATAAAAGGATCACAAAAATAGTTTTTCGTAATAATTTTAAATGTAAAACAGCTTTTCTTCCCGTTCTTTTTGCAAAATATTCAATCTAGTCTAACTGATCCGATCTGGTATTTTCAATTTCGGTACAAAAGCCGGTTATCCTTATACCTTAAAAACAGCAAAATTCCCTTTGTCGTCAACTGAAGGTCCTATTTTTAGTGTCTTTCATTTCACAATATTTACGAGGAAACATGAAGATGGAAACCGTTGAGATAACAGTCTTACTTCGGTAACAACGATTCTAAACAACTTTGATTCCACTGACTGTTTGTAACGGGTTGATCATCACATCAGGGTAAAAAAATATCTCAACAAAAAAACAGTATTTATATTTTATTCTGCTCAAATGACCTACCCAAGTAAGGATTCCAAAGCAGTACCCTTTTCCAAGTGAGCTTCTAAGCACTTGCAAACGTTTTATTGGAAGCAGAATAAGCCTTCAGTAGAGTTCGTACTCTAAGAGTTACATCTGGCGATAATCACCCAAGGAAAACTGACTGATGCTTTAATATATACTTTTACCACATGAGCCACATGTCAACATATTGCAATAGTAATTTGTGGAATACAGCCCCCATGTCGAGTTAATCTAAGTTCAGTTCCAGAATGGCACATAGCGGGGCCAAATTATCCCTAACTTTTTATTTTCACCGTCATAATTTAACAAACTTCCCGTTATTTGACCGCGTTGCCTGTGTATTGGCTGCCACAGTTGAATTCCATTTGGCTTCACTTAATTTTAGCATGTGAAGGCTTGTCTGTACATAAAACAAAATCGTAGCCACTGTTAAAATAACACGCCTGGTTTTACCAGCACAAGCAAACTCCAAAAAGAAAGTCGAGTGCACCTGTTCAATTTAACAGTTCTGATGGTCATCGGTTTCCAAAACGATCGATGTTTTAAAATGAACTAATTACGTTTATGTAGACGTCCGCACACGCATGTTTCAACTATGAGGTAGTTAAGTTGGTCAACAGTTGATTCTTGTTGTCGTAAGGTGATTCCTCCCAATAGGCGAGTTTCGAATTGTGGAAAAACAAAAGAACCACTTCGACGTTCAGGGGAATCATTTTTTGTTTTCCTTTGTTGTTAACAAAAAAAAAATATGATTATTATTCCCCTGAACCTCGACTTGGTTCTTTTGTTCTTCCACAATTCAAAACTAGCCGATGGCGTGGCGTATCCTTACTGTGCATAATTTACAATTATGACTCATTTGGCGCGCTCCCGTGCGCGCGCACATTAGAAACGTGGCGTATTTGCCTAGACATTAGGTTTTGCCAGACAAAATTTTCCCTTTGTTGTCGTGTTGCAAAGAAACGAGCACGGTTACTGCTAATAGGCACACGAAAAACATATTTTAAGGAGAAAAAAAGTTTAATAGTAGAAGTTGGATTATTTACACATAAATGATGTGAAACTCTGCATTTGGAGCCAGCGAGGAGTAAGAGATGATGACGAAGTGGTCGGTTGTCCTTACATCATTTGCAAGATCGGGCAATTTGGGTAATCACCATACTGAAAGATTATTTCCCAGACACACATAGTCAATTAGGCTCTAGGTTTCACTACTATTCATAGTGTTTGTTACATAATAACATTTTTGTTTTCGGTTGTTTAAATTATGAATATTACTTGCTCAACTCCGTAAAAACACTCAAAATAACAGGCATGTAGGGCGAAAACCAACGCGGTTTCCCCGTCTTTTTATTGCTTTTTTTTTCTTAAGTCCTATGCATGGACATCAATTGTCCGAAGTTTGAAAAAAAAATCTTAATAGTAAATTCTTTTCAAGGGAATTACCTAAAAAGATACTAAAAAGTTTTATCAACCTTGTCTTCTATGTTATCGATTTATAAAAGGTATTATTTCTGATCTCTTTTTTGTCGATGTGCGCTCTCCAACATTACGTGACATCCTCTAGTCCCTTAGCCGATTCTCGTGAAATTCATTTTTTGGTTTTCCCTTGTTTTTAATTGATGTGAACGTTTTCATCTTACATTTCCTTGCACGAAACCTATAGAAGCGGACATAACTTGAATTGTACCGTCTATAAAAAAGGCGCTTCCTCCAGACAAATGGCTACAACTCGAAACTTCTGTGCTTGAACGGTTTAAGGTGGTCAACTCTTTTGGTAATACTCAATCCTTTATAACGAAGGAAGATAGCCGATTCTCCATGAAACTTCCGTTTCAGCTGTTTTAAGGTCTGTGTTTATTTAAGTTTTGACCCAAATTGATCAGAGTTATAGCCTTACATGTATTATCTTAAATTAACCGTGCAAAAAATATAGAAGCGGATGTACTTTTAATTTTGCATAGCAGACTATAAAAAGGCGGTTCTCTATCACTGCGGGCTAACGCTCGAAATGTTGGTACTTGAATCTCTTTGCTGTGGTCAAGTTACGATATCAACTGTTGATAATAAAGAATTCGTTAAAAAGAAGGCCGATGGCCGATTCTCCATAAAGCTTCCGTTGCAGCTGGTTCAAGATTCTTATTTAAGTTTTGACCCCAATTGAGCAAGGTATAACTTGAGCGCCTTTCCTTATGTGGCATAAGTACAGGCCTCATTAACTGAGATGTGTCGATCATAACCGCATAAATGAACTAAATATTAGCTAGTTTCCTGTGTTTGGCTCTATGTTAAACTTGATCACCTGTTTTGACTTTTTTCTTATCGACCAAATGAGTTTTACAACTAAGCCAAGGGTTAAGAAAAGTTTCTCTCTTTTTAGAGTCCAATTTTAACAAGGCCAACTATCCCAGAGAAGCTAAGTTAAGGTAGGCAGAAGCTGATATTACAAAAATATGAAGACTACAAACAAAGTGTCTTTTAATAACAAAAGAAAAATAAAAAAAAATAATAATGATGCTATTTATTGTATGGTTGCGATCATTGACATAGATAAGTTCGAGGCCACACGCTTGACCATATCGAGCTCTGAATATAATTATTAAGCAAATTACAGGGCGGAAAGGTTTCATGTCCAAATGAAAATCGGACGTTTCTTTATGTTCATTTACACTAGCCAGTCTTGCCTGGCGTTGGACCAATCGGATTGGATCAATCGGATTGGATGACGGAACTAATTTTACCAATTATTTTCCATAGAAAACACCGCACATCGCACAAATTTTATGGTTATGGGTTATCCACTCCCGCAAACCTTCAGCTCAAAACGCGCTCCACCTGCTTCTAGCCCTACTCAAGGAGAACGACGTTTTTGAGTGGCAGGAAACGACTTTATGTTTATTTTGCAGTCTGTGGTTTTGTTGTCGTGCGGTCAGTTCCTGCTAACAGCCTGCAACGGCTGCCTTTTGTTATCAAACAGCCTTTACATTTTTATGGTACCAACAAAGCTATTCTTATGAATAGTTTCTTTCTTTCTGGGATCAAAAAAAGGTTAATCTTTCAAGGAAGATAAGGTAGGCAAGCTGTTAGCATGCAGCTGCTGACCGCATGTCATTAAAACCACCCACTGCAAACTAAACATAAAAGCGACGTCCTGTTTTCATATGCTTCCAATCTAGAATTTTGTTCTCGTTAAGTAGGGAGTAAAACCTAAAACCTAAGGTTATAGTGAAACGTCTTCGATGCTGAAGACCCACAGGAACGGGGACGCAGACCCATAAAATTTGTATGCAGCGTGTGACAGTCCTAAGTGTGCATCCTAACTCATACACAGATATTATTTTTTTTCTTTGGAGTAAACATTTGATAAAATTGGTTACGTTTTTCAGTCTTATTGGTTAATAAAAAATGTTCCGATACCAGTCAAGCGAGCTTTTTTGCTGTAATCATTGTCAAACCTTTCTTCCACGCGATTATATCGAACCTTTCTAAAAATATACAGCTTAAAAAGGATAAATAAAAAAAGCGTTTAGGGGTATCTTGAACTACGACACTACAAGTCTCGTTGTCTTGTTGAGGACAAGTCATTATTTATCGCCTGGAGGGTCGAAGATGTTTCCTGCATGACCAAGTTATCTGATCCAACCCCCTTCCCCCCCCCCCCCCCCAAGAAATTGGATTTGTGAGCCTCCCTCATAGAAAGCACCCTTAAAGCACAACACACCCGTACCCCTCCTTCTATTCTCTCAATAAGCACAGTTTTTGTTATACTCAGTTATATTCAGGATCCCTCAAAGTTGTGACGAGATTTTCGTTGAACATGAACAGTTTGCGTCTGCAGATGCTTATTTGAATACTGTCGACTATTACTTGTATAGAATGACGTTATTTGTTATCTGATAGTACACTGAAAAATACTTAATTCGGATTGGTCGAAAACAGTGCAATTCATCCCAAACTGCACTTTCAGTCAACTTTCAGCCAGGGGGAATTATTGCCAGGCTGTTACTGGAAATAATCTCAACTCCTCCTTTACCACAAGAAGTTAGTGTTTTTGTGACTCTTCTTAAAAAGATAGGTTAACCTTGTGGAGCTCCCTGACACTAAAAACTGAGAGGTCACTGTTAAGTTTTGAAACCTCACTAATGAAATACTACCTTTCTCGTTTATAGCGGAGCACCATACCTATAGAAACCCGTCAACTGCTTTTCTCATGGTAATCATGGGTAGCGGTATTGCTCGCGGGCGTCACCGCACGACGACGACGACGTTGCCCAATAATTAATAATATCCTAATAATAATCATAATAATCCAACATGGCGGCCATACTCCTCCTGACCCAGATAACCAGCTAGTTTACAGCGTACGCCTTTGATACTGGACATTCAGCTTATAGCCAATTGACAGATTGACACCTGTCAAAACAAGGCATCCGCTTACCAGTGTCACGTAACCATATCGCGGGCTCAAGTTAAGACCTCGTCGAGGTCAGCTGTTTTTTTTTTTTTAAGTAGAAGGCTGACCAGGTACTTGCTTTCGATTGGATCGCAGGCTCAAGCCAAGTGTAGGACACCCAAACCAAAACAAGGCTTAATTTTCGCGCGCTTTCTCTGGCGCGCAATTTCGCGTTCAGTTGATTTCTTCATTTTGAGCAAAACAACTTCATCTTCTTCGATCGAAGTTTGTCTTTTCATTCGCGTAAAAGACATAAAAATCAAGATCTTGTCAAAAGATATTCCTAAAGGTGAATTTTCAAGTGATAAAAGGAGTAGCGAAAGATTTTTCTCAGGAAAATCTTCATACTTGGATCGATTGCGTGGTTGAAAACAAAATAATTCAACGCTTAAAGGGCTTTCACTTTACCGCGGCATCTTAGCTTGCATCTCACCAAGAAAAAGGTCAAACAATGTTTGGACCAAACACTAGACAGAGTGAGTTCACAGAACGATTTTTTGCGTATTATCGCAGAAATGTCCACTTTTTGTCGTTCATTTGGTTGCTTTTTACCGGTTGTGCACGTTTTGTTGGTTGGGGTGGCTAAACGATCAAACATTTCTTCGTAACGCGAAATGATGGATGAACACAAACGTGGAAAGCCATTTAAGAATAAACACAATGTTTAGAGAGGTGGCTAAACGGTCAAACATGACGTTGGATGAAAATGTTTGATCGTTTTTTGACTGTTAAATTTGTTTTCGAACAAACATTCCCGCAGTTTATTGTTTTCGTGCAATGTTTTAATGTTTTGAGGTTTTTCAACCGCGGCCAGTTCTTGTTGACTGCTCTAAACATAAATTATTGGCGCAAGGAAAGTTATGCGAAGTTGCTCAATACCAGTGAAAAAATGATCGTGGAGCTCCGCTTTTAGGCTTGGCTAAATCTACATATTATAATTTTTTAACGCAGATAATGTAAAATCTTGCAAAATTGCCTGCCCCAAATCTCGCCGATCAATCCTTTACCTTACTTGATTTTAACTAAATTGTGTGTTAGGTATGAGTTATTTTTTATCGGGGTTGGGTGGGGTAAATAGGCCTAGTAGGGGACATTAGATCCTATTGTCTGCTTACATGCTACGGGCAAACCTGTAAATCCTGAAATAAATAAATGAATGAATGAATGAATGAATGAATAAGTACCCCGTTGGGTAACTTTTAAATCGCCATGGTAACAGTGCGTGAACACAGCCAAACATGGTAAATTTGAGCTTATTTTACGGATGAAATAAGACGAAAGGGACAGAAACTGAAGCTGCGATTCTGTGGAATGATGCTTTTTGGTGTAATTTAGTAACATATACGATAATTGAAATTGTGTGCCTTCGTACAGTTTGTAGTTCTGTTGATCAAACTGTGAATTAAAAAACGAACGACCTTATCGTACAATTACTGATTAGTAGGTATACGCGATCTTCAAAGTTCTCAAATTGCACCCGCCTCGATTGTACTCAAGGTCGTGTGATTTGCAAAACTAACTGGAGCTTTTCAAAAGGAAATTGAGAATAAATTCATTTCAACCTGGATTTCATTTTGACCTACAACATGTACCTGAATCAACTGAACATTGAAGTCGATGCCAATTGGTGTATGTCTGATTGGCCTGTGTTCTTTCTTAGCAGAAGAAATAACATGTATTTTATACGAATGCTCCAAACTTGAGACATGAGACTTGATTGGCCACATCTCAAAATTCTTTATGTAAAAATGTTGAGGATTCCGACTGTTAACTTGCATTTGAGAAGAGTAAACAAATATGTACAACAACAACAACAATGTATTTATTTAAAGAAATAGTTTACAATACTTCATGTCCTGCAAATAGCTATAATGCTAATCTAGGCAGGACAAGACTTTAATTTAGGCGTTATTAAATTACAAAAACAAAAGAGAATTACAAAGGCATACAGAAAGAAAACACGTTACATATAAATTCAAGTACAAGGGATTTTGTTATTTGAAAAAGACTAAAATTACGTGGAAGTATATACAACATATCAGGTTAACTTCACAAAATATTCTATTAAATAATTAACATTCAAATAATTATCTTCATTACTTAGAACATTAAGGAGTAGTGATTTAATTTTTTTACGAAAATTAGAAACTTTAAGAGTCTTAACAGAAAGTGGAATAGAATTCCAAATAGACACACCAATTCTAGTAAAAGATTTTTTCATTTTTTCGGTTCTAGAGAATTTAACAGAGAAGCATTCTTTTGTAGATAATCGCGTATTATAATGATGTTTTGTATTGATTTTCGCAAACTTATCGAGACGATTTTTAGGAGCTGTCTTAGCATGAACGTCATACCTTAAATAGCTTAACTGTTGGAAAAACAAGGACTGCAAAGGAAGGCAGTTTGCTTCAATAAAAAAAGGGATTGCATGGTCTCTGGGTTTAGAAAAATAGATCAATCTTATAGCACGTTTTTGCAGAACAAGTATCTTATTGAGGTAGGTCTGTGGACAGTTGCCCCATGCACAGATACCATAATTTAAATAAGGAGAAATAAGTGAATGATATAAATTTAAAAAAAGATGCCGTGGAATGTAATGCCTCATTTTAGCAATTATTCCAACCGATCTACTAATTTTGTGACAGATAAAGTCAATATGACGCTTCCATGATAGTTCAGAATCAATCATTATGCCCAAATATTTAACAAAGTCTTTCATCTCTAGAGTTACTCGAGTATTTAAAGTTGGATTAAAAATCTTAATTTGAGGAATGAAAAGTATTTTTTTTTGGCGCGGACGAAAAATTACCTAATTAGACTTTTTGACGTTGAGCGTTAGTTTGTTAGCATTAAGCCATGCACTTACTTTCTCAAGTTCATTATTGACAGTTAGTTCAAGAGTACGTAAGTTGTCATTTGCATAAGTTAGACTTGTATCATCTGCGAATAGATGAAAAGTAAATTCCTTGGAAGATTTATGGATGTCATTAATATATAACAAAAATAACAAGGGTCCAAGTACAGAGCCTTGAGGCACTCCACATACGATCGTTTCATTTTCAGATATGCATTTCTCTATTTCAATCGACTGTCGGCGATCCGAAAGATATGATCTAAACCAAGAATTTATAACTCCTCTTATCCCATAGTGTTCAAGTTTAGTCAAAAGAATCTCATGGTTAACGGTATCAAATGCTTTCTTAAGATCTTAAAATATTCCACAAGAGTACTTTCTATTGTCCATATTAGAATGTATGGAGTTCACAATATCAAGAATCGAGTGCTGGGTACTATGTTTATTGCGAAAGCCATATTGTAAATCATAAAGAATCAGGGGCACCCATCGACAAGTTTCGGTAGATATCTGTTCGGTGGAGGGTAATTCGCCTTGCGCTTTCGGCGTCGATTAAAGAGTGCACTCGGATTTTCGTAACTAAAACGTGGCCTAAAAGATTCGAAATTGGGGAATCATAGCCCCTGAGGTTTTCGGAAAGGTCGTATTTGCTGTTTTGGGCAGTCAAAAACGTCAGCTAGCATTTTCGGAAGGAAAATAGTTCGCTAGAAAGTTCGTGGAAAGTTCATTTCAGCTTGCAATTTCTCAAAGGAAGATTTCGTTCCCTAACATTTTCGGGCAATTAAAATTTCAGCTAGGGAATCAGAACAGATGAACTTCTTCTAGCTTATGAAAACATCGCTTTAAACAGACTTCAAACACCATAAGGTACTTAAAAATGCCTTTCTACAGCTTTTGGTTGATTTTGCTCGTTGGGTGCCCCTGAAGAATATCATTCTTGTCTATAAACTTTATCAGCCTACGATATAAAATTTTCTCAAATAAACGATTAGAGATTGATAACAAAGAAATTGGCCGATAGTTTTCTGGTAACGTCTCGTCTTCACCCTTATGCACTGGGATTACTTTTGTATATTTAAGTTTTGCAGGGTAAACCCCGGTTAGTACAGACTGGTTAAAAATTTTGGTTAACGGTATGGATATGACTTATTTAGCAAGTTTTAACAGTTTAACAGGGGTAGAATAAAGCCCCAGGGCTTTATTGTATGGCAACAAGGTAATTTCTGTTTCAATTTCTTGCGGTACAATTGGATCAAAATAAAAACTGTTCCGCAAAGGTGGATCGAGATAATCAGAAAAATTAGTGTAAACTTCAGGAATATCGGTTGTAAGTTTCTGCCCTATTGACGAGAAGTATTAGTTGAGTGTGTTACCAATCGTTTTAGGATCATCTGATAAAACGCTATGCTCGTTAGAACGAATGAAGTTAATTCTTTTTGATTTCTTCCTTTTCTTCATATCTCCTAATATTTCGTTAATACCTTTCCATGTCGATCGTGTATTTTTTATGTTAGAGTCAAAAAACCTTTGATAGTGACGTTGTTTGCTCAATCGAATAAGGGTTGTTAACGTATTTCTATACATTTTATATTTCGGCCAGTTTGATTCAAAGAACAATTTATTCTTCACCTTTATAGATTTCCTTAGTCCAGCAGTTAGCCAAGGTTTAGTTAGTATTTTTAGTTTTCTCACTGAAACATCCCTGAGCGGTGCATGTTTATTAACTACATGATTTATGGTTTTATAAAAGTGAGAGAACGACTTATTTACGTCGCAATTACCAGAAACCTCTTCCCAATTTATTGCACTTAAATCATTCATGAATTCATTAGCATTAAAGCTGGAATAATCCCTAAATTTAGTCTTTTTTGTATGTGGTAATTTTTGCTTGTTTACATTGACAATACAGACTTGCGAAAAATGATCGGTTGTGTCGGTGACGATATTGCCGCTGGAAATATTATTCGTCAGGTTATTTGTGAAGATATTGTCAATTAAAGTCGCTGAGGACCCATACACTCGTGTTGGTTTATCAATTGTAGGAAGCATAGAAAAACTTTGCATACACTGAAACAGTGTCTGGCTGTATTTACAGTTTTCATACTTTAGCAAGTCTCTATTAAAATCTCCCATGAGATATATATTGTTATTATGATTACTGAAATACTCGAGGGAGTCCGAAAGATAGTCAAGAAATTGATCTGCATTATTGTGTTGTCGGTAAACAATGCCACAGATATTTTTCTTGTGATTTGGTAGTAAAATTTCAATCCATAAAGCTTGATAAGAGGAATTGGTAGAGCGTTCTAAGACTCGATATTTATAGTTCTCATTAATAAAAAGACCAACACCCCGGCAGACAACGGGGTTTTAACAAATTCAAAGCAATAGCCAGGTAGTTGTGGTATAAAATCAATAGATTCGCCTTCGCATAATCGCGTTTCTGTAACACCTAATACGGTGAAATTATATTTTACCTCACTGAGTACGTGACACTGAAAATGTTCAATATTTTTTCTTAAGCTTCTTATATTAGTGTGAAGAATAGAGAAATCGGATACGACATCCCTATTTGTGGTATTTTCAAACTTCACGGAGAAGCTATGAGGCGAATAGTAGCTCGAACGAATTTTACTTGTTGTCATTAAGTTAGCATCAGGATCAATCGTTTTGTCTACGGAATCGTTCTGAAAAAGGCCAAGATCATACAAACTATTAAATGAATAGATCGATTTCCTGGAGGCTAGATTAGTGTACAGTAGAGCGTTATACTGCGGGTGGGCATTTTTCAGATCTTTACAGTTATAATATGGCAATTCCATCAACAGCAATTTGTTTTCTTTAGCGAGATTTTTCATCTCTTTGTGTGTCGCCATTACCAATAACTGTAGCACATCATTAAGATTATGAACGAAAAAACAGTTAAGACACTTATCTTCTTAATCCTGAGTTGGATTACAGGCCAAGCTTTGCTTCAGGTTGTCAAGATCGGCCATACGTTTTAATTTCAAGACCTGAGAACTACTACTAGAACTACTACTGTACATTGAAGAACGTTGTAGTTGTTGTGAAAAAGTATATTAAGCTCAAGTGGGATGAGAATATTAAAAAAGAATTTTTAAAAATTCGACAGTCATGTTACTCTGCTGGCCTGGCCTAATTCTTTACGACCTCTGCACATCCCAACCGCATTTCAAAGACTTGACATTTTCAAGTTCTATATAATTACCTGTAGTCTTCTTAATATAGCTATTGGCCATAATGTCCAGCAAATGAAATTTCAAAGGGGGAATGACATGTTATTCATCTAAAATTACCATGGGCTGCATCCCTAACATAAGAATTAAGAAATTTTATTATAAGTTTCGATTTAACGCGTGCTCTGATTGGTTAAAACAGCGTGCTTTATGAGAGTACAGATGCACGGTCAGCTATGGTCTCCACCCAAATAAAAACTTTCCTAATATTTCCCTCGGTTTTTATTTTGACTCAGACGTCTTGTACGACCTAGAAAACGAGTATGATAACGAGCTGTTAGCCTCAATGGATTTGGAAGATGCTTCTGCGAGTATACCTCAAATAACAGCATGATATTAAAGGAACTACGTCGCAGTCTTTGGATTTTCAAAAGTTTAGCCTCAATTTTTCAAAAAGGTCATTTGTAATCCGTTTCAATCTTCTCCATCCTTCACCATCCTCGCCATATTTGCATTTATTCTTGTCTCTTTGGTGCTTATCTTCCCTGACAAATTGTTATTTCACTGTCTCCAACAGCGTTTAAACTGAATACAGTTTTTTTTGTCAGTCCCTAATAATGACCCAAAATATCGTGACCAAGCTTTTTAAATATCACGGGTGTTTTTGGCAGCCGAGTCACGCGGCGACGAGAGCAATTTCAGCAACTCAAGTAGTTTAAGGTTACCGTGTACCTTCAGGGGTGTCTCTAATCTAAGTGTTGTAGCGGCTCCCGATTACATCCCAGATGCCATAAACCGTATATCAAATTAAAGCTATTTGAACTAGCTATTTGAATATTTCATTAATTTTGTGAGAAAGTGAATTAATGAACGCTCCGTCGAGTTTAAACTCGAAGGTGCAAATTAACGTTTGAAAGCTACAACTAAATGTGATTTTTGTATTTAGGGAAATTGATATTTTTCTCGAAGTCTGGAAACCAGACGCTAAAAAAAACGTGTTGGGGTTTTCCTTTATTCGACTGTGTTCAAAAGTTACAGCGCATTTTCAAATTCGCTAGAAAAAGAGACGGAGAGGGCGCACGGAAATGGCTCTCAGCGAAAAACGGTTTTGAATTATCTAATTCCCCAACACGTTTTGTTGAAGATAAGTTAATCTAGCGGCTGTCCAAATTTGACCGCAATCGAACAAATCGCCCTTGAGTTGTAACTCTTGAAAGTTTCCTCTTCAAGACAAAAATAAACTTTGAGAAAACAGCGCTTAAAAAAAAATCTTCACTACACAAACAAACACCGCCCGCAAACACCTCTATCGACGATCGGCCAATCAATTTACGCTAACTTTTCTTCCGGTCACCTACTGTGGAAATTTGCGCGTAATTTTATCTGCACGCAAACTCTCATGCTACAAACAGTTCACTGGTTTATCATTTTGTTACATATCCTCCGGCTTTGACTAAGTTTACCTGACCCATCGTCATAGCCGAAAAACTAAATGCGCACAACCTTCATGAAGCAAAGCAACTTTTTCACGTGCGATATTTCCCGCGAAAATCGCTCCGGTTGGCTGCATTCGCACTAACATATTGTCCATGTTTACATCCGGTGCATATAGATTTTTCCCAATCTCTCGGCGACTATTCACTCGTTTTGAATTGTGTTTTTTTTTTTTTTGCTTGAAAGATCACAGTAAAAAGTTCATTTTTATGGAGAAAAATAAAAATCGAAAATTTTATACCCTGAACGTACACGGTAACCTTAAGGCCTGGGTTTAGAAATACGTTCAGAAATATGGTCGATCACCAATATCTTTCTCCAGATTGCGTAGAACCGGATAAAACTTTTCCCGAAGATAAATCTTGTTGTCCTTGTTTGCCTTAACGAATAAATTTGGTCACGTGATCAGTCACGTGATCAAAATTTGAAAAATTCTTAAATCGACGATGCGGTGGTGGATTTTAAGTTTATAGATAAATAAATCAGCGTTTTTCATATAAATCCAAAATACCTAACTCTCTACGCTTGGAGTGATTGTTCATGAGTTTTAGTTTTTAAATTAAAACAGCTACAGGTTGAATTCTGGAAAGAAAAATGACCTTTGTCCTCAACACTTTTTTGTTGAGAACGATGGACGCTCACTCCAAACGTGGGACGCTGGAAATAATGATTACGTATAAGAAAAGCGTTTTTATTCGAAATTATATCCTACAACCGTCACCTACTCCTCAAATAAGTGAGTGACACGTCACGTGATCTATTATAACGTTTATTGCATGTGAAAATGTTAAGGATGATGAGAACTTCACATGTGCCGAATTTTGTTTGAGTGTCATTCCTCTGGGCTGTTATATTACAAAAAACAGTTTTCTCTAATAAACGCCCCTGTCCCAGGCCTTAAACTGCTTGAGAACTTCTGGAAACACAAGTGACATTAAGCCTTAATTTTACGAGGATTCATTCCAATTAGGGAAGGATAATGCACATGTCATCGGCTTCCCCGCGGGGTCGACCCCCGGGCTTACCAGGGGGGTTGCAAATTCAATCAAGCGAACTTGAGGAATTTCCCCGGGGGGTCGGGGGGTCGGGGAATCTCTCTAGACAAAGTCGCCTGGGTAAGGTGTCTCTCAGCTGAGAACCCCCATGACATCTTTTTTAAACTTGTGAATTCCCCCACCCCCTAATCTTTGATTGTTAAACAATGTCAAGATTTTCCCCTCCCCTCGGGCAAAGAATCCCATCCATCTCCTTGTATTCCCCCACATATCTCCCTGGTAGGCCCGGGGGTCGACCCCACGAAGAAGAAATTTTCTTAACACTGCTGGGCACGTCGGAAAATATTCAGCCAAGCGAAGTAAAAAAGCTCGTTCCCTCGCAAGCAAAGAAGAAACAATTCAACTTCTTTTTGCTTTGCGTCCAAAGCGAGTGTAGATGATTATTATGTACATCCATTCGAGAGATAGACACGAGTTTCAGTCCAGAACAAAAGTAACAAACATTAAACCAAATGTTCAATGCTTTAATTTATATAAGACGCAGTCCCGCTAAGAACGGTCCTCTCAACTTGGCGACCAAAAAAAGTTTTCCTTTAGTTTTAGACTATAAAAAGGGTTTGGTACACATGTTTAAAAAATGCTGTAATTATTTTCCAATTCTTTATTTTTGCGCCGCCACAAGCCCAAATTGAAATTTGACTCACCTGCCCGAACTGATGGCGATCGAAAGTGTAAATTTCACAGATTTTGCCAAGCGCGCTCTGACTGCAAAAATCCAGCTCACTGAATTATATTTCACTACAAGTTACAAGCTGTATTCAGTTAGTTCACAGACAAAATATGGAAACTTACAAAAAAATCTTACGCATTCCAGAGTGATTCCAGAGTGATTAGAAGACACCATTCTCTACAGCCTTAATTTGCATATCGAAAATTAACCAAAATAAAGGAAAGAAATCTCAAAAGTTTGATCTAGTTCGTGATAAAAAAAAAACCACATCAGAGCAAAGTCTATACTTCAATCAACTGGTGTATTGCTTCAAACCGGCGGGTATCACCTTAGCTTCCACACACCAAGAAGTCAAAATTGATGAAAATCCATGTGTTTACATAATTATCGTTGGTGTCAAAGCTCATTTGCTTAATTCTAAAATTAGCGAAAAGATAATTTTTTACCGTTCAGATTCTTTTACTGACCTTCTAAACAATAGGTCCTAACTACTTTTAACGATTGTATGCAACAGAAAACTTGTGTTGTTGTAAAACGTTGCATTCACTTGGCCAGTCTATATTGCTTGCGACACCCACAAAGTAAACATTAGCGGTTGTAAGTAGTCTATTCAATAAATTCCGTTAAATCACGTTGTAAACACGAGATGGAAGCTAGTATCGAATTCTAAAGTTAAAAGTTTGCAATTTGGTAATTGTAGACATTATATGCATCTCGTGGGACACACAAACATAAAATACATTACGCTAATAATTTTGAAACAACCACATGCAAACGTACACTCGGATACACTCATGGCCTGCCCACTGAGTAAATGCTCTGAGCGGCTTCCAGCAAGCACAAGCGACCCGATTCAATGGCGCTGCTTTCTGCAAATTTCTTTTCATCATTGATGGTTTTCATGCGGCTACGGTCTGCAACGTTTCCAAGCTACAAACTCAACATCGCGGAACGTTTATAACCAAGAAGAATGCTGTGTTGCGTTACATAGAACGTGACTGTGCTAGTTGGTTTGTTTGTTGTGTTATGGAATGGGAGGGGACGGAGGGAATGTAGCAGGGTACGGAACAAATAAATAAGACATTTTTCTGGATTTTTAACACATGTTTAGATCTAATCGGTGGATAGGTAAAAAAGGAATTCCTTGAATATTATTTCAGTCCACCACACTGGCTCCAATAATTATATCGAACACTAACTTGATAAGGGTCGATTTCCAGCCGCCTTGTGAGCCCGCGTAAAGGAGAATGATACCGGACTCCCAAAACGGCTGGAAATCGAGCCTATAACTTGACGCGACTATACAATTGTGGGTAGGAGTGGCTTGACCGACAACTACAGTAGCCTGTGTACAGACGCCCCCTCTGTACGCGTCTGTACATAAACTACAACTACAGTTGAATCTAGGCTTTCATTTTATCGGCATAATTAGCACTTTTCGCTTGTCTTAATTGCTGTATTGATTACACAATAATTTGTGGACATGAGTCTGTTTGATTTTAGTAGTACCTAACCGTTGTCTTTTGCAACTCTCTAGGGATAAGAATATGGAATGAAGTGCACATTTTAAGGGCCTAGGGCACCTTTTTTAGTTTTCTGCTTATTTCTATTCCTTACTCCTATTCTGTAATGACAGAATAGGTTGATTAAAGGTGAAAGTGATCTGCACACAGCTCGTCGCAGAGTAGTCTGGATGGCGCATGGAGCAACTGAACCTGTCTTCGGCAGGCCGCGCAAAGCCTGCATGGAAGGCGCAAGAAAGGAAAATAGAACTTCCTGTCCCTTCCCATCGCTCCGCTCCAACCCATCGCACTCCGTGCTCTTTCCTCTCGCTTTTTTCCACCTCTAGTGCCCGCTACTTAGGTTAAGGTATGCAGCTAGCGGATAATGTGAGATTGCTAAATTTGTTTCTGTCATTTTCGAGCGAATCTGCGTTTTCAGTCTTCAGTGAGCTAAGCAAAAGGATTTGCTAGCTGCAGTTGCTGTGTTACTCTCGGGTTCAGACAACTTCTTGGTCTTAAACAAAATGCCATCAAAACAGGTAAATTCCCCGTCCTTCATATCCTGCGTCACAGGCTAAAAGGAGATGGGAAGGAAGGGAAAAGGGAGAAAAGAGTAAACCTCTCCCTTTTCCCTCCCTTTCCCCTTTCTTCGAGCTTCTACGCCCGCCACGCAGGCTACGTCCATAATTATCACATTGAAAATTTCCTGAGTTGAGAATGAAACACTCCATAGGCCATTCCGGAGTTGCGCAGGGAACTGGGGCGAGTTTCAAATTTCAACCAATCGATAAATTGACACCATCACACGAAAGATTACGTTGAGAATGGCGATTTGACTAAGTTTGATGATTTTACATTCAAAAGAGACCACGTTATGGACTTTAAAACATAATTCAAAACCCATACAAACGTCTCTAATTTTGAGGCTGCGTCCCCCAAAACCACAGCCGTTTTTAAAACCACAACACTGGCTGTTGCATACAATCATCAAAGGTAGTTAAGACCCATTTTTTAGAAGACCAGTTAAAGAATCTGAACGGTAAAAAATTATCTTCTCGCTAATTTTAGAATTATGCAAATGAGCTTTGACACCGACGATAATTATGTAAAAACATGGATTTTCGTCAATTTTGACTTCTTGGTGTGTGGAAGCTAAGGTGATACCCACCGGTTTGAAGCATTACACCACTTGATTCAGTGGAGTATAGACTTTGCTCTGATGTGTTTTTTTTTTTTTTTTTATCACGAACTAGACAAAACTTTTGAAATTTCTCTCCTTTAATTTGGTTAATTTTCGATATGCAAATTAAGGCTCTAGAGAAGGGTGTCTTCTAATCACTCTGGAATGCGTAAGATCTTTTTGTAAGTTTCCATATTTTGTCTGTAAACTAACTGAATACACCTTGCAAATTGTAGCGAAATAGCATTCAGTGAGCTGGATTTTTGCAGTCAGAGCGCGCTTGACAAAATCTGTAAAATTTACACTTTCGATCGCTATCAGTTCGGACAGGTTAGCCAAATTTCAATTTGGGCTAATAAAGAATTGGAAAATAGTTATAGCATCTTTTAAACATGTGTATCAAACCCTTTTCATGGTCAAAAAATAAAGGAACACTTTTTTTGGTCGCCAAGCCGAGAGGACCGTTCTTAGCGGGACTGCCTCTTATTTCACCTGTGCGGTAGAGCGAGGTTTCCACCACTTAAAAATAAACCTCCACTTAACTCTTTGTCTTCCAGCTTACCAAATATCGTTCCTGTGGGAACGATGGCTTTGAAAACCTACAACTTTTCCAAATCCCGGACTATGGTTGAAATGGAACCACTGTCGTTGCCAAAAGGTCACTTTTGTAGACTTTATCACCCTGGAAACTGACCGAAACTCCCAATTTTCATTTAATATGACTGTTTAATCTCTTGAAAAACCCAAAATCGCCCTCGGACAACACCAAAATTCATGCAATTTTGTCTTGAAGTTTTGAAAACAAAAATTCCTATTGAGGTTAAAAGTTTACATTGGCGGCAAACTTCGACTCCAGTTCTTGCAATCTGTTCAACATTTTCTTGCTCACTTCTTTAGCGCGACCCCGATAACGCTATTTGATTTCACTTGCTCTCACTGGTGTGTCATGTTCGCGTTTGTGACCCAAAGGAATTCTGGGATATTCTTGCCTAACAGCGGTATGGAAGACTGCCAATTTCCATTTCACATATTTTTTTAGAACCGTGTCGAGCCATCTGGTCCTGCTGGCAAAACATTTCATCGATTGCATTACTTTCAAGTCAAAACTCGCCAAAATTGCCATGCCAGGTCCCGGAATCTACTCACAAAACGACTAAAGACACAACTTCACTCCGTGGATTGCCATCACTCGCTCGAATACTTTGAACGGCCCACTTCGTGTGAAATTGCTCGTCACCTTTGTTTTCTTTCAAAGGATTGCCTCTACCCATCAACCCAGCTTTATGATGCCAGGCAGGGGGCTTCTGAGGTGGAAAATGGCTCGAAAAACACACTTTTTAAATCAAATAAGGAACGAATTGTAGCTGAAGTGTTCGTTTAGAAATAAAACTACAGCTGGCGTGACAAGCGTGACAACAAAGATAGAGCCTTCGGTGTCGTGGACCAGCGAAATCGCCGTGGTAACCCCTTATATGGAGTAGCCAGGTCGATTTGACCTCCTAATCTCCGAACAAATCGACCGGTAGGGAAAGAGATAAAAACACGCATCCGTGCGTAAACGTAACAAACGCTTTCCATCAAGTTTGAGCTACTCGTTCTCTCATTAATGGTCAGCTGTTCTGTGAACATTTTTATGAGCTGCACGATGTCATAGTAAAGTAAAAGCTCTTGAGGTGTTGAATTGTGTTTTAACCACACAATCCAGCTACGTCAGGCTCCGTCCAAGTCGATCCACGTTTTAAGCTTTTCACTTCACTTTTATCACTCAAAAATTCATCCTCCTGAGTATCTTTTAAAATTAGCTCTTGATCTTTACGGCTTTTTTAACTTAGGAAGCGGATAAAACACTCACGAAGTAAGGAAAACACTCGTCTACGTCATGGCAAGAAATGAGGGACACGCGTGCGCAGTTCGTTGCGACACTTAGAAAAAATCCACTAAAAATATGTCAAGCATAAATAATGAGACTTGAATGAAGAAAATAATTTTTTTGGACATACCTCTCTAAGCTTTTGAATTTTCTACTGGTATCAATCGGATCCTGTTCCCTGACATCGATAGTCGTTCTTTGCCACAAAAATTACTCAATTTCCATCTTTATCCGCCATGGCTTTGAACAATGAAAGTTGAGCTTTCTTCTTTGGTAAGAAAAGTATGTCGGAATGCCGTTTCAAGCTGAATCGCCTTCAAAAAATCTAACATTGCAAGCCCGTACAAGAACGATTTCCCTGGTATCAATCGGAGATATATTGTTCCCAAACAATGTCCTTCACATCCATGGAACTGTTTTTCTATCACAGTTTCGCTCCACCACGGTAATCATCATTGAAGATGGACTATTTCCATAAAAGCGCCATCAGTGCTGTGGATGTTTCGCAAGTTCACTTTTTCGAAAGGTCCAATTACGGTAGCCATTTTGTTCTGTCATTCTTCTCTTTCCCAGGCTTTTTTACGGATAGAAATCCTCGGTAAAAGACTGAGAATGACAACAAATCCTTGCGGCGAGATAGCGGGAAAATTAAACAGGAGGAAATCAAATTATCAGTACGCCGTGATCGTTCGAAGTACAGTATATTTTCATTCGCCAAGAATGGCCGATATTTCGCCTAAACAGACAAAATTGATTGATTGATTGATTTATTAGAGGACATTTTCCAGATAACAACCTTTCTCAATTATCTTTACTTCTTCGCTGTTGTGGACAACCGTAGATTACTCTACAGGGCCGCCATCTTTTTTCTTTTTCTTTTGGACCCCTGCAAATTTCCAAAGCAACGATTATCCACTAGAGTCTCGCTAAAGAAAGGAAGTAATTGACAGCTCTCGAGACTGCTATGAAGTGACTCCGCCCCCTCATGCACCTCATTTCTTGCCATGCTCGTGATTGCCCTACACTTCTTTCGTGCTCTATCCACTTCTTGCGTGCTTTACAACAGAACAGATCACAGGGCAAGGCTTCTTAATTTGTTAAATAAAGTTTCTTCTTATGATGAACTGAATCTCTTCCAGCACCCGATGAGTGTGACCATATATCAGAAATAACAATTTCACGTGCATCTTCACCTGCACATTCTAGCTGCTGCTGTGTGGCAATGCCACTGAAAACAAAATTACAAGATCCCAAACCCTATCCGGCTTCAATAGTAGTAGTCGTACCCGAGATGCTCTGACAATTACAAACTAAATGCCATTAAGCCCTTTAGCTTCTTACACAATATAAACTTTGAATACTTGCAAAAACAATAAGCTTATCGTTTCCATTTTTGCTTTACATTTTACGACGTGACATTCCGTACAAGCCATAACGAAAAGGATTTTACATAACTGTCAGTTCAACAGAAAACATCTCCAGGAATGCCTTGTAGTTTCTTTACTCTAAACACAACACAAACATATAACACAAAGTAAACACCGAACGGATAATGAACTTGCAGGTTGGCCCGTGGAATTCGGACTGAAAAGGCTTCTGATTTCAATCGAGTATGCTGTATGATTATCAATGTTTTCCACAAAATGAAAGCTTACCCTATTTCGTTCTCTCAGTCCCTCTCTTCCACGTCGAACTTCGCCTTTTTGTTTTTTTGTCAACAAATACAGTGTAGGTCGTTGTCTTCAAAGTCTTCATGTAAGCCGACATGAAATGGCCATGTAACTTCTCACCCCGAAAAACACTCTGACTGCAGCAGAGAGTGAACTATAATGGGACATTTCACTTGGAATACATAAGGGGATGGACATAGTGCGGTGTTTCTCCGACAGATTGGTTACCATATTTTCTCACCAATGGTGCCTTCAGCGCGGGGAGCTCCGCTATTAGCCAACGAAATGGGGTTTTGGCCACTTCTTTGTAAAACTTAAAATACTGATTTCAACACCACCCGTCTAGATTAGCATTTTCTATTTGCGGGATAGTGTGACCTTTTTATTTATAAGATTTATAATTGCCACTAAATTTGAAACTTGCAAGTCCGTTTCGCCACCCAACGCAAGTCTCGCCTCAAATTCTTAATTTTTTTTTGTAATTCCATAACATTACAGAGTATTAGTTTACAAAACGTTTACCTTATTGATACAGTAATCACGGTTAAATACTTAAGACGTTTATAAGTAGATGTTTTCATACACGAAAGTGCTATTTTTATCTTAGACCTATTTATCGTAAGGATCTCTACCAGTTTTAACTAAAAAGTCAAATTCTTCCTAATAGCACCACTATTTAAAGGTGTAGTATAACAGATCTAATTATTACAATATAGATCGAATTTATTACAAAATCGGATACCTCACAGGCTTTCCTGGATCTATATTACAACCTCACCTTCCCCTCCTCCCCTCCCTCCCCTCCCTCCAGTCCCTAGGCTCAATTTCCGCCGCTCACTCGGGTCCGGGCTTTCCTCCCCGAGAGAGCGGCTGGACGCGTCGGTTAACCATTGTTGGTTTCAGCCAATGAGCTCTCCGCCTGCAGATTTTCGTCTGGCAACGTTGTCGCATAAATTATCATATCAGAATAGAGTTGAGAAAATGGCGGACGATGTGGAGAGGATGCATGTGGCTTACGAGCGAGTTTTGACGACATTTAACATTAAGAATTTAAAAGATTTACAGCAAGAGGCGCTGGAAAAGTTGATTAGCGGCCGAGATGTCTTTGTTATTCAGCCAACTGGGTCGGGAAAGTCCCTGATTTTTCAGTCCGCTCCGATTTGCTTCGACACAGTTAATCCTTTGCCAACCAATGCGAAGTCAATCGTAATTGTGATTTCTCCTCTGGCTTCCCTTATGCAAGACCAAGTACGGTACCTTAAGTCTCTTGGAATCAGTGCGGAGTTCATCGGCGATGAGCAGAAGAGCGATGAGGCTAAGCAACTGGTAGAACGCGGGGAATGTCAGGTCGTGTATGGCTCACCGGAGGCGTTTTTGTCAACAAAACGATGGCGTACTATGCTAAGCAGTGATGCTTACAAAAGTAGATTGCGTCTCGTTGCAGTTGACGAAGCTCATTGCATTTCTCTCTGGTAAGCTGGTTTTCATTTGGCGTATTTTCTGTAAATTCTGACTGATGAGTTTCTCTCATCCTTCCTTTTTAGTGATTATTAGTGAAGCATAATTTTTAAGTGAAAACCAGGAATTTTAAGATGAAGCGTTTATCCTTACTTGACTGATATATTCCGTGGATGAGCATGACTAAATAGCTGAGTGGCATACTTCTTGTTATTCAGTGTGAGAGTTGAAAAAAAAAATAGTTAAAATTTATATCACATCTAGATGCAAGATCAGGCTCAATTTAGTCTCTGAGTTTTTGTAACCTAGTCTAAAGTGCTGAAGGTCCCATTTTGCTGCTTAAGTTGTAGTGTTTCTTCACTTGATATTCAAGTTATTTATTTCTAGACTCAAATTTGATATTTGTCTGCCTTGTAGATTATTTGTTATTTGTCTGCTTCTATATAGGGGTTATGCATCAAAGAAGGGAGAAATGATTTTCAGAAAGTGGTTCAGCCGGATAAATGAGATCCGATCGATTGTTGGAAAAGTGCCACTCATTGCACTGACTGCAACAGCAACAACTGCAACCAGACTTAAAATTATGCGATCACTTGAAATGAAAACCCCAGTGTTACTAACGGAGAGCCCAAACAGGCATAACATTAGCTATGCAGTACAAGTGATCACCCCGGATCCTGTGAAAACATTTGGAGCAATGGTTAAAGATTTAAAGGAACACAAAGGAAACACTGAACGGACAATTATATATTGCCAGACAATTAAAGTCACGACCTTTTTATATTCCTTTTTTGCAAGCGAACTTGGTGACAACATGTATGTGGACGATTCCCATGACCCTAAAAAGAGGACTGTGGAGATGTATCACAGCAGAATAGATGAACTCAACAGAGATCACATTTTGGAATCAATGGGGGAACCAGATGGCTCAGTTCGCGTTTTAATAGCCACCATTGCCTATGGTATGGGCATTGATTGCAAGAACGTGAAGATGGTGATCCACTATGGACCTTCCTACAACCTGGAAACATATTTGCAAGAGAGTGGTAGAGCTGGGAGGTCAAGTACAGAAATATGCCGGTCTGTGATGCTTTACTCAAGCCTCATGATGAAACATTGCTCAGAAGAAATGAAAACATATGTGCGTGAATCATCAAAGTGTAGAAGGAAAATGCTCCTTGAAAACTTTGATGTTGACCTGAACAGACTGCCAAGAGTCGAACACCCTCATCAGTGTTGTGACTTTTGCCAGAGGAACTGTAAATGTCAGGGGGACTGTTGTGATTTTGTTTTCTTCAATTCACAATGTACAGAAATCCAAGAGGTTTCAGGGGACCATTCTACTTCAAGAGAAGTGAGCAATAACCAGAAAGAAAGTCTTCGCCACAAGTTAATGTACCTGAAGATGGCTTTGAAAGAGCATTATTTACAAAGGGCAAGGGTTGCGAATGTGCCCATGTTTACTCCTGCAAAGTTGTCTGGTGGATTTGGAAATGCACATGTAGAACAGGTTTTAAACAACTGTGAGAAAATTTTCACTGTTGCTGACATTTTTAAGTTTGTTGACATCTGGCATTTAAGTGTGGCATCAGAAGTTTTGTTTGCATTTAGCAAAGTATTTGGTGATGTTGAGTTATCTGAACCTGACGAAGAGTCAGAAGATGATGACAACCTTGAGTTTGGTGCTGATATTTTTGAATTTGACGTAGAGGATTCCATCTTGGCTGCCATTCCAGGAGAACTCTTCTATATTCCTGAAGATACCCTTTTAGAGCATGACGAGGAAGAGTCTGGTTCTGATTTTGAGTAAGGCTCTTTTGACATTTAACCCTTTTACTACCAAGGGAGACTTCATAGATTTTACTCTGGCTAACGCCAGATGATTTTACTTGTCAAGGGGAGGCCTCTTGGTGGTGAAAGGGTTAAAAACTATTTCCTTAAATTATCCTTGTGGGTCTTAACATTGTACCTACCACACATTGCTGCATGGTAAATTGCAGAATTTGATTAAACATGAAATTATGATAATCACCTTTATAATCATATCCTGTATGTTTTATCATGTATTGATCTTACAATGAAATGTTGTTCCCAATGTACAGCTGTATTGGTTATTATACTACATTATACTACACTACACTCAACACTGTACAATGTCATTAACCCTTTAATCCCCAATGTTGGAGGGGGAATTCTCCCTCCTGGTTTCCATATATTTATTATGGCAGTAAAGGGGTGAAGTTGTTAAAATTTCAAGAAAATCCACATTGGGTGATTGTTTTCTCAATTCTCACAATATCCCTTATTGATGAAGCATTGCTATGAGAAGGAGAAATTTGCTGTTGATCACTATTGGGAAGTTAAAGGGTTACACATCGGGACCATGTTTTTTTAAGTCTGTGTAGATCATCACTTATTCTCATATCTTGCATGTATGATCATGTATTCGTATCGCAATAACACTTTGTATGAAGGCCCGTTTTGGTCAAAATTCAACATTTATTTTTTACTTGTAGAGGAATTTATTTTTCATATGTTAAGTATTAATATTTTCTATATCTAGAATTATTTATTTCTTTCATAAAAAATAATTACCGATTAGAAAAAAATTAATATTCATTTAACAAAAAATAATTCCAACACACGCAAAAACTGATTCGTAGAGGTTAAAAGAAATAAATAATTATAGATATAGAAAATATTAATACTTAACATATGAAAAATAAATTCCTCTACAAGTAAAAAATAAATGTTGAATTTTGACCAGAACGGGCCTTCATAATTTTGATCTCATTAGTCATAAAACTGTACTGTACATTGAAATAATTCTATTAAACATCAAGGCAGTTTACATGTATCTGTAATGATTGTCACATTTTTCCTTGTATCCTGTATGTTTGATCATATACAGTGTGTGGCAACATAGTTCATAGAGGGAAATGGTTATGAAACCTAGCAAAGTTCTTTGTTACATGTTTTGTTTGCTATTTTGGGGGTTGACCGTGCACAATAACAATAGGTGGTTACCGCGTGCTCACGCAACTAGCCAATAAAAATATTTCGATTACGTAATTCATACATAGTAAATGAGTGCAAAACAAAGAAATGCGCACGGTCATGGACCTTCCAACATAAATCTTGGCCTCTTTCTTTTCCTCCTTTGATGTTTGCTGGGTTTCCTAACCATCTCCCTCTATTAACTATGATGGCAAGGACAAAGAAAACTGTTGCTCTCTCTTAAGGCTCAAAGCTATAGGAAAATGTTAAGTTTGTCTATAGGCCTGGAGCTGATGAATACAGAGTCACACTCTAGTTAATAGGCTAATTTAGCAACAGAACGGGAACATCATTTGAGGACGCAAGAGCGCGCGGAAAGGACTGAACTCGACTTCCGGTGTTCAATTTCCTGCTCTGCCATTGATCCGTTCGGTTGTTAGATCTGCGCGCGCTGTTGTCAAGAAGTCCCCGTTGTCTTTGCTAAATCAGCCTAATTTCTGTAGTCACCTGCAAGAAAGAGGTTTTTAAACTGTACACTCCTTATTACCGACATGACTCAGACTGGCACCTCTTAATGATATAAATTACAGAATGCAACATAATACACCCTCTCATTCCTATTTTCCAGAAAGTTATCGAGGCCTTTTTCCAAGTCTGACATTTTTCTTATGCTCATTTATCCATGAGAATAGCCCCTTTGGATCTAGCAACTGTAGGTAGTCTCTAGGGCAATCAGGAAAAGCAGACATTGGTTCACGGTTGGGTTGTTTCTCAAACACATTCTGTTCATGGAGTGTTTGGACCACTTTCTTCAGATCCTGTTTGACAGATTTTTTGGTATGCTCACCCGAGATCTTCTTTACCTTCGTCTCTAGATCTTGATGTTCCAGAAATGTTTTGATGATAAAGAAGGCCCTGCAAATTCTACGGACACTAGCCTCGCTGATGTTAGCCCCCAAACCCCTAATCATGTCTTTAATTAAATGATTGTCATGCTCCAAGGCTAGATCCATTGCAACATTGCAACCTGAACGGCCATGATTGTTCACTGTTCTGTTCCATTTCAACCTCTCAGCTTCTCTGGGGCTGAGCAAAGCAAATATTTGGAACATATGGAACAAAGCTTCTAAAGCATACTTGGTGCTGCCAGTACCATCTTGCTTGAAATGTAAAAGGAACATCTTGATACATCTAATTATTCTTTCACCATCACCCTCTTTTATGGCATCCATGAAGTTCCGTAACAGTAAGGCCATGTTCATGAATCCACAGTGGTAGTCAAAAATGTCATCCTTGGGTGTGGGATTTTGGTCGGTAGGATCTGGCAGAGTATTGGTGAGCACAGGCTCCTCAGGAATGGTGGGTGGGGGGTCATGAGACAGTTCATGCCGCATCCTATGAACTCCATCATACTTGAATGAGCTAGCACACCCTGGGAATCTACAAGGATACCTGCCATTTGGGAGTAAAGGCTGATTAGTTTGGGCTGTTTCCCATTGCTGAAGTGCCTGGATGTTGTTGAAGTGATTTTCATAAAGTGTTCCATCAACAACATATGTTTGAATGAATTCTTTGATCACTCTGTAAAAATAACGTTGCCGCACCACCTTCAGGCCTGTTGCCAATTCTGGATTAAAACTGTGCTTGGTGGGCTGGTCTGTCATTGTTCCCATGCCAAAGAACTTTAGGGCTGCAGCAATAATATTGGCATCCAGGACCAAATTTACAAATCTCTTACATGGAGCAGGCTTGTGCTGGGCATCACTAACCACATCACGCCAGTTTACAAGGTTTCTCAGAGCAAAAAGGGAAGTCTTGTCAGTTGCTGAAGAACCACTGTAATATCTAGAAAAAATTAACTGGATAAAAGAAAAGTGGAGTTCAATAATATCTTCTATTTCAAGGAAAAATTCAATTAAACCTCTCATAGGTGACCGTCCAAAATTTCGCTTGTGGTGGTTGCCTATGATAGGTGCTAATATAGTGATTTGACTGGATGCTGTCAAGGATATAGTATGATAATTTATAGCTTGTTTTAGCAATGTGTGTAGTTTGCGTCAACTGGCATTCATAGAAACTATGCGGAAAGGTACACTGTTGGCTTGATTTTCACCACTCTCTCAAATCCAGTCTTCATTCCTGTGGGAGCTCCTTTTCCTCAACAGCAGCTGGTAATCATCCAGAGGGATATAGTATACCCACATATTAAAGAACCATCAACCAAGAGTGCTTTTAACAAAGGGAACATAGAGCTTAAAATTTTATGGGTTGCTAGAATCCTAAAGTAATACCACACAGGATTTTGGTTAAATAACATTCACAAAAGAAACTGGTTTGATAGTGTTATTTTTTTTTCCAAATGAAAGGTGCTCAGTTGACATCAAGTGATTGTATTATACAGGGGGAGTTACTTATTGGCTCATGTTCACATATCTCCTAAACTTACAGATAAAAATTTGTTTTCATGGTGCCAGTCAGCTAGTTGAAAGAACACCCCTTCCAATCTTCGCGTTTTGCTGTAGGCATTCCGGACAGAAAACTGTGCTTCGACCCCTCTCTCCATTGTTTTCTGATCGCCGACAATAGGGACACGATCAAACACCTCACTTCCATTAGCATCATTTACAACAGGCACCAGTCCATGGAGCTCCCTCACAATATCAATCATGTCCTCTCCCAAATTTTCATCTTTAAAAATGATGCCAAGATTCACCTAAAAGTGATTGAATTGGAAACAATTATGTGAGGATGATTTCTATCAGCTAATAATGACATTCACTTAATTGAAAGGTGCAGCTCGGTCGATATCAACCACTAGCCATCTTCACTTTGGTGAACAGTTGTTTAAATGATCATAACCCCAAATATTTTTTCGATAAAAAACAAATCTGCTTTTGTTTGTAATGTCTTTTTGCACCTTTTTAAACTAAATTTTTGCAGTTTCAGCTGGGACCTGGGTCTGTGCCTGGTTTGACATCACAAACTGATTTGCATTACAGTAAATCTTTGTGAACATGCATGCAAAGCAGTTTGAAATGTCAGATCAGGAATAGACCCACGCCCCTTCTGAATCAAATAGGTGCAAAGTTTAATATTAGCGGACAAAACATTTTAGGGCTATGGGTACTTAAATGATCTTACTGTTTCTGTTTTGTTCTTCATTTCATCCAAGTATATATGTTTTATATGTAGGGGTATGACATCCTTGAATATCTCAAATGCAGGAAAATTTTCCACCAGAACCCTCCCAATCAGTACTGTGAAGTCAGATAGTAAGGAATTCTGGTCAGTCAAGTTGGGCAGGAAGGTGCTGTTTGGTACATCTTGTAGATCTGCTACTGGAGAATCATCTGGTAAGTGGGTGGGGTTCACTCGGTCTAGATAGGCATTGTGGTTACACCAATGGAAGTCTTTATTTTGGTCATCTGAAGTCATATCAAAAGCCAGGACTTTTAGGTCCACATTATCCAACACAATGTTGAAACTAGTGGGACGCCTTTCAGCTAGCTTCCTTTTCTCTTCATTGAAGTTGGACAGAGATTCGTTGACTGCTGTAAGCTGTTCAGCCACATTGACTTCTGTTTCCACCAACTGGACAAGCTCATCTTTTCTGGTCTTCAACTCTTGACCTTCTTGTGCTTTTTGACAGCACTTCTCAAGATGACGAGTAATGCTATCTTTCCAGTTGTGAAGAGGTAAATCATAGTCATCCCCGAGAAGATCCAGGGCCTTGTTGATACTTTTCGGGGACATGGTAATCCCCAGCTTGTTAAGCCTAACAAGGGCCTAAAACAACACAACCAAAATATTTCTTTTAAATTGTTGTTTGAGAAAGTATTCCTCCCCAAAAACCCTTCCTCCTGCTGTAGAAATTGTTAAAATATTGAGGTATAAGATCTGATTATGAACTCTTTCCGCAAACTCATTCAGCGAATTGTTAAGAATGATAATGTTACGTACGCTGACCATTGTAAAATGAATTTAAAGCTATAACAAAAACAAACAAACAACGAACGCCTTTGACTTACCCTTTTCGAAGTCTTCCCAACCTTGAGAATGGTGCTGATAACGTAAGGAACCAAGCTCATGCCTTTGTCCCGGTTTTTGAGCAGGATCCCCGCCGCAGTGCAAATACCAGGGTATCTTTCAGGGTCGGTTTGGCTTTGGGAATGTGATTTTGGATCTGCCGAGGTCAGGAGAAGACGATGAAAAAGTGGCGCCTTTTCACTCAGTTCTTTCCCAACAGCATGCCAGGAGAAATTTAAAATGCTGTCCTTTGTTGCACCTCTTAAAAGTGAAGGGCCGTTCTTCGCGCACATTTTTTTGCATTCGTTGTTTACATCAGAACAAATACGGTCCTCGATGGCTTTTTTGAGTTCAGCACTATCCATAACTGCGTCCGCGATCGACTTGTAACTGCTCCCTCGCGCCAAAGCTTTTCCGAGCCGATGGAGATCCTTTGTTAACACTCCGATTTTACTCCCGGATTCATAAGTCACAATTGCCTAAAATAAAGAACATTTTTGTACTTTTATTTAAGCCGAACAGTGAAGAAGGATAACGTGCAAGTTCTGTCAAATAAATTGTAAACAAATAAACTTAATTAGCGCTTACCTGTACTTCACAAATATCTCCCTCGCAGTGGACTTCTGGCGTGTCCTTCACCAAAGGCGCATCTTGGACGAGACCAATGGGCCAAACTGCTGGTAACTGAACAGGCATGGGACTTGGTTTGGGTCGAATCTCTCCAAATGACAAGCGTATTGCGGCCTTTCTCCTTCCTTCATCCGTTGCCTGGCGAAGAGACTTCGACGGCGCTGCAACACTTGGCGAGATTGACGAGTCTGAAGGAACGCCTCGCTTCGGCCGATTATTTGCGGTAAACTTTTCTTTCAATGAATGCTGGAGAATTTTAATATCCTCTCGGATCTTTTCCAGGCGCTTAACATCTCGATAGCAACGCTCGTTGCAGATGTAACTGTCCATGTTTACACTCGACAGAGGAATATCCAATATGTTGCAAATTCTGTTTCGCAAATCAGCCACTTTTCCATTTAATCTAGTTCTCTTCCTGGAGTCAGCAAGCTCACAGCCACAGAATACGCATCCAGTATTCGTTTGAAATTTTTTGGGCGTATCCTCGCTTGCACATTCGCCATCCATTGAATCATCGCGTATTTGCGCGCGAAATAAATAAGGAATATTTGGAGTATCATTTTCACATCCGGTGACATCTGAGACGCATAAATTACAGACAAGGTCGCCGGGTCACGCGTCCAGTCGTTCTCTCTCGGGGAGGAAAGCCCGGACCCGAGTGAGCGGCGGAAATCGAGCCTATCCAGTCCCTACCTCGCTCTCCTGGAATAATAAACTCTGTGGGGATTCGTAAGTCATTTTATAGAGGTTTTACAGAATAGACTGCCACTAATTAGTCAAGGTTTTAGACGTGTCCAAACTTGAATTGTGTTATAGAAAGCTACACGTATTTACTCATGAGCTTGATATAACGATCTATGTTATATGAACTCGGATCATATTTAATAATAATGAAATGTTGATATGATGACGCCCCTCTCAGGATTTACTCAATAAATTTTCTGTCGGGGAGGCTCCGCACTTAGGTTCAACCCATCACCTTGTTAATCACCAATTCACCGAAATGGAACCAACTGTCTATTTTTTGCGACTGTAAGAAACTGACTAGAATAATGGTTTCAGTTCGGTTTCTCTTGTGTATCATACAAGGGTTAAAAAGGCATTATTTCCGTGCGTAACCTCTCCCTCTAGACCTCTGTATGGAGTTTCCCTGTGGGGAAAAATATCTTTCCCATATTTATTATTATTATTATTATTATTATTATTATTATTATTATTATTATTATTTTGTACTTTTCCTTACCAGTGTATTGAAAGCGTCTCTCTAAAACGTTAATAGTTTTAAGTAATGACAGCATCAGTTTATTTCATTTAATTCATCTGTGATCCTCCTTTTAAAGGCTTTCTGGTTCCTTCGAAACTGCGAGAGATTCAACATGGAGGACTTTCGCCGACGTACCTCATGATTCACGTTTTTAGCCGAATACTAAATATTTAACATATTTATACTTAGATTCAGATTCTAAGTTCTCAATTTATCAATGCTCTTTTTTGTGCGTGGACCCCCTACCCTCGTCTTTTTTGGTCGAGAATACAAAAAATCACCCAGCCTAGATTAACAAAAACACTATAGAACTAGACATCGAATATCAAAGGCACTAGGCCTGGCCATTCTTAGTATCAATTGTTACCAATCAACCATTGGAGGGTTAACCGTTGACAAATGCACAGGTGACTTACGCTTTTCGCCGAATACTAAATATTCAACATATTTATACTTAGATTCAGATTCTAAATTCTATTTATCACTGCTTTTTTTGGGCGTCGTTGACCCCCTACCCTCGTCTTCCTTGGTCTAGAATAAAAAAATCACCCAGCCTAGATTGACAAAAACACTCTAGAACAAGACATAGAATATCAAAGGGACTAGGCCTAGTTAATCTTAGTATCAATTGTTACTGATCAACCATTTGAGGGTAAACCGTTGATGAAATTCGATTTTTGTTAAAATTACGGTCACCTCGCTGTTGTGGTGCTTAGCTAGTCTACTTCCATCCACAACTGAAAGCCGTCTCCATTTGTGCGAAATGATTTGTGCGAAACTTCTTGATTAAGTACGTTGGACCCCTAATGTTTAGGAACGTACACGAAGTCACGTGGTTGAACAACTTAATTGAACTAATATAATACTTATATGTGAATATTCAAATTACAATAAAATTATATGTGAATACAGGATTGTTAGAATCATTGAATCACTCATATTTGTTTTCTTCGTTCGTTAGTTTGATTGTTTGCTTGGTTTTCTTTGAACGCTTCAGGCGAAGAATTCCGTAAAATACGTAAAACAGTCATGTCACTACAGTATATTTCAGAGTGGAGTTTAGTCGGTAACACTTCACATTACCATTCTTTTCAAGTACCATTTAGATATTTTTGTTCGCACCTGTCTTTGTTTCTTGCCATTTTTTCTTAGTCCTAGGAGCATAAAATTCAAACTAAGACCGCGAGTTCAGTTTGGCACAAAAAAAATTCCTTTGGCCCTTTCTATGGTTTTTTTTAACGGTGCTAGTTACCAGGTATAACAGGAAGAGGAATTTCAACCTGAACTTGTCTCTGCTGAACTTGTCTCTGCTGATCTCTGGCATCCTGATCGTGTACAAAATAGGATTAACAAGAGAGCTGGCAAAAAATACAAGGACCGAACTTAGCAGTAATAATGGATGGGAATTACCAGCATTGAGAGACAGAAAAACATACACAGCATATGGCAGCCATGTCGTTAAAGATACCAGAGTCACGATAAACAATGTATTAGTCAGCTTTCTCTCCGTACTGGCTGCACCATGGTGCTGAGGATGCGCTCCACAATAAATTTTCACTACAATGGACGTGTAAGATACTAAAATAATAAACAAGCAAATTGATATGAACGAACACCATACGTACATGAAATTATAGTGTGGAATTACCATAACAGCTGAAACCAGCCCAGCTGTAACCCACATGACCGTGATAACTACTCCGGGGACCCAATTTTTAATCATACGGTTTTTGAATGGACGAAACGTTGCGTGTAGACGTTCTAAGGAAATCGGGGCTACGTTTGTCAGAGAAGCTAAAGGAAACAAAGACGACATGGTCACTATAATGTAGGCTCAGATTCCTGAGTAGGGCACGTTAGAATTCCAAACGCCACAGGCCCAATCGCCCATTTTAACCAACTCCACGACTTCCGTAAAACATCCAACTAACACATCTGCAACTGCGAGGTTGATCACCAGGTACATGATGCGCCTACGAAGACTATGTTTTCTTAGGAAAACGATCATGGTCAGGATATTTAGGGTTACTATGGCTACTGACTCGGTTATCATGACTGTAATCAAGGCGATGCACTCAGATGAAGAATAGCTCCAGTCATTTTCTGATCCGTTTTTGTGAATAGAACCATTAAACGTCTCTCTTTGAAAAGAAAATGAAAGGAGTGTACATATATAAGAGTCAGAGTCAGGTGCTTACAATTTCGTCCGTTTTAGCACAATGTTTATAACTTAGTCTTTTTAGAAATGTTGTTTAACCAGTTAGCACTCCAGAATGTCAAAACGTGACTCAAGCACAGTTAACATGTCAGTCATCACTAGTGAGTTAATCATACCGTGGATAAGATATGGTTGTCATTAGCGCAGTAACAAAAAGCGAGAGCACACGAGCAATAGCTAGAGACTACAAATAGTCTTGAGGAGCAAAACTGTAAATGATATGAGTAAAACATTATATTCATAAGAACTGACTTGTCTACCACCTTTTTTCATAGACTAGCCCAGACGTCGCGTAATGATGTCACGGGTTCAAACCCCGTTGAAGTCCCGAATTTTTTTCAGGTTTCTTTTCGTAATTGCATAAATTGCGTTCACAACTGCGAGGATCATTCTTCATTTGATTTCATTTCCGCAGTTCGTATATGATTCATTTCATTTATCATTCACACTCATTTCTTTCACGAGAACATTTGAACCCACAATTGACCTGCTCCCAACGTCAGTGGCTTCATAGCTCAGTTGGTTAGAGCATCGCACCGGTAATCGCGAGGCCACGGGTTCAAACTCCGTTGAAGTCCTGAATTTTTTTTCAGGCTTCTTTTCGCAATTGCATAAATTGCGTTCACAACTGCGAGGATCATTCTTCATTTGATTTCATTTCCGCAGTTCATATATGATTCATTTCATTTATCATTCACAACAATAATAATAATAATAATAATAATAATAATAATAACAATGATAATGATAATGATGATGATGATGATGATAGTAATGATAGTCATCCTTGGAATTAAAACAACTTTCTTTAACCCATTGACGACTACCGGCTGTTTTTACATTTTCGGAGTGATTTTCCACCTATAAACGATGAATAGCAATTCGTGACTCTTTATTTGAACTACCGGGGAAAAGTGGTGCTGTCCTAAGGCACTGGAGGCTCAAGGTTTCTGAAAACGTCTTTTTGACGTAGCTATTTTTTATCCGTGAAGCGACAACAATGGCCCAAGTTCGGTTTGCTTGCGATTTCTGCAAAAATTTACAGCCATTTTTCATCTTTAGCGGCTGCCTGATGAGCATCATTAAGCGTGACGGTAGCTAAGAGTCCACTTTCTCAAAGAACCGAGCAAGGTGATGTACTTTGTTGTTGAATTTGGCTTGTCACTCGACGAACTGGGAATTTGGCCGGTCGAACACTTAGTACATTTGGGACTCGACTATTGATGAATTTCTCGACCTACCGCCACATATTTTGCAATTTCTGAGTACTGAAGACGACCACAAACAGGAATTTTTGGCAGTAGATCGGAGTGGCTGTAGACTTAGTTTATATGTGAAAGAATTGGGAGAAGGAACGGGTGCTGTCAAAAATTCTCGTCATTTCCCAGCATGCAATGTGGTCTAGATGTTGAAAATGGCGGAAAGGCCCGAATGCACTGGAACAAAAGGCTGTATCTACGCTCGGGAGAAGAATATGAACAAAAAAACGTCATTTCTAAGCTAGAAAAAGGACTGAATTTCGTTATGATGGTTGAAGTTTGGTTTTACGGCGATGATTTCCTTAAAAAACATGAAGGCAAAAAGGGGCATTTTTGTCGTTTCTCTCTGACGTTAAAAACGGTCAGTTTCGTTCTTGTCCAAACTCAAAAGGCCATATTTGGTAAAAATCGCTACGTTTCTTGCATTTATTGGATATCCAAATCTAAAGGGCATTCCATTTCGTGCTCACAACTAACGGTTAAGGCAATATTCGTGTGATTGAGAAAGTTGCAATGTTTTGAAGCATGGGAGTTTTTTACGGCCGGTTTTGGCCGGAACGGGTGCCAATGGGTTAATCTTCCATACATGTTTCGACGGTACATCCGTCCTTGTCAGTGTGACAGTAAAGGTAACAATAGGTCGTTACATAGTGTTACGATAACAAGTGTTCGTTGTAACATTACGGTTGATAAAATTTAAAGGTAGGTAAACGGTTAAACAGTGTGCGCGCGCAGCTGACCATAAACAGCCTGTCGAGGTGCCTATACGGAAAAATGACAAATTGATGTGTTTGATCATGACCTGCTGATTCAGGTCAGGCTTCTCCTATGGGAGAAGATGGAGAAAGAAGACAAAGCAAGAAACGTATTTCGTACTGAGTAAGATAGAAAAATTGCTGACCAATTTTAACATAAATGTCCGTAGAAAAGAAAAACAGGAGTACCGACCTGATAGGTAGGGCAGTCAATAGGAATCGACCGTAGTTCGAAACCCACAACGCAACGAAACATAATTTCCCTGAACTTGCATCTAAGTATACGATGCGCACGCTGTTTCTTTAGGCAAGTAGAAATTAGACAAGTAGCATAAGATATCTCGTATCTCATCCGCAGAGCAGTCAGCAGGAATTGAACGCAATTCCCAAACCACAGAACAACAAAACATTGCAAGAGTAGTAACTTGAAAAACTTGCTAAGCAATTTTGACATAAATGTCGGTAGATAAGACAAGAGAAAAAAAATAATAGTTTGGATAGGTAATCGAATTGGGCCGAATAAAATGTGTTTTTAGAAGTTGCTGAAATTGTCCTCGTCGCGCAAAACACAAGTTAAATTTATCTTTAATTTTACGAGGATTCATTGTTACTACAACCTCGAACAAAACCAGTTGAGACAAGTTGGAAAAATACTACTTTCTTCCTGTCACCCTGACTGAAATTAAAACCGTCGCTCAATGAATAGCTGTCCCCCTCCCTCCCCTCTCTCAATGTTGTTTTGCGGTACACAAGCATTGTATGTGTTGATTTTTTAGAGTCAAACAACATTGAATGGGGGGGTGATGGGTGATTGAATGGGTCGCGAGTAATTAAAACGTACATGAAATTGTCTCAAGAATTTTGCGCAGGGTTGCACGTGCTAACGAGTACAAATGGTTGTTATTTATATCCAGTCGAAATAAAAATAGTTAAGCTTAATACCAGATTCATTCCAGAACAAAGGTAACAACGAGTACCGTAAAAGCTCTTTTAAGCGCCCCGTCTCTATTAACCCCCTCCCCTCTCTAATAAGCCTCCCGTTTGGAAGTCGGTTATGCAATAAGCCCCCCCCCCCCCCTCCACCCCTCCTTGGGACATGAGATTTTGTAATTAGTCCCTCCTATTCCCTTTAACGAAATCCACTTTATGAGGCCCAGTTGGTTTGTCTTGAACAACTCAAACACATCACTACTGTTTGCTGCTCTGTATTAAATAATAAAGTTTCACTGCAGTTGTTTGAGTTTTGTACAAAAACTATTCGATTCTAACAGGATTTGAAATAAGCCCCTCCCTCTTATCTATCAAGCCCCCCTCTCTATTAAGCCCCCCTCTCTAATAAGCCCCCCTCTCTAATAAGCCCCTCGTCAATGAGGCCAGAAATTAAATAAGCCCCGCCGGGGCCTTAATGGAGCTTTTACGATAAACCAGTTGTTAAGCTTCAATTTATTTAATTTACTTGTGTTGTGCTCGTTCTTCCCATTAATGGCGGTGAACTGTTAACTGACCTTTTTAGAGGAGCTGCAAGATGCCGCGGTAAAGTGCATGAAAGCCCTTGAAGCGTTGAATCAATTTGTTTTCAACGACACAATCCGAGCGCCATCCAAGTCGAGCCAAGTTGTCAGCTTTTCCTGAGAAAAAATCCTTTTGCGCTTCCTTTCTGTCACATGAAACTTGATCGCCCGGAGTATCTTTTAATTAGTTCTTGATTTTCATGCCTTTTGCGCGAATTACAACTGAAACTTCGAAGCAGATGAAGTTGTTTTGCTCAAAATGAAGAAACCAAATTAATGTAAAATCAGTTCCCGCTGTAGAAAGCGCGCGAACAATTAAGCTTCGTTTTTGTTTGGGTTTCTCGTTTTCGTTAAGTTAACCTGGTTTGAGCCTGCAATCCTATCAAAAACAAGTACCTTGCTTTCTGATCAACTTTAAAAACTCGGCCGACCTCGATGAGTGTCTAAACCTGAGTCTGTGGAATGGTCACGTGATACTGGTCAGCAGATACCGTGTTCTGACAGGTGTCAGTGTACACTGTACACTAGGTGGTCAGCTGGGCTATGACCGCCATGTTGGATTCAAGTATACAAGTATTGAGTATTATTATCGTCTCATAACGCTTACGCTCTGGCAGATGTTATGCCGCATTTACACCAAAGAAGCAAGCCATAGCCAATGGCCAAAGGTCCCTTAAAACCCTAATAATTATTATTATAATAATTATTAAATAATAATATTAATAATTATTTAATTATTATATTAATTATTATTATTATGAGGATTTTTTATCACACCATTAGTTGTATTGGTGGTCACGTATTCTTAGATCATCAGGCTATTTCCCATAGCCTTAGATGTCTAAGGTCCTTCTTAAGATTTTTTCTGTGCCCAACAAGCAGGCTTTCTTGAGTAGGTTGATCATTACCATTATCATTATTATGCAGCAGTTAAAAATTTTGTGTGCTATATACAGTTAAAAGAGCATGACGGGACGCTTGAGCGTAGCCCGTTAACTATAGTGAAAACTTAGTACAACGCTATAAATTTAAATATATATAAAAATTAGCACTATCAATAGTGCTCCGAAAGAAAAAAAGAAGAAATAGTAATAATTCTTGCTATTATTATTATTATTATTATTATTATTATTATTATTGTTGTTGTTGTTGTTGTTGTTGTTGTTGTTGTTGTTGCTGCTACTGTAATGGCTTGTCTGACGACTATTGTTTCGCCGCTGCCAAGCGACTCTTCAGAGACCTTCCTGATATTTTGCAAACTCGTTGAGCATCTCGTTTAAAGTCCCGTTCGCAATCAGTTCAGAACAAGCAATCTCGCCTTATAGCGCATAAGGATTTCCGACCACTAAATATTGTACTAATTGTGAAAACTTGTGAATAACCTGTGAAAACTGTAATGGCTAGTCTGACAACTGTTGTTTCGCCGCTGCCAAGCGACTCTTTATAGACCTTCCTGATTTGGCAAACTCGTTGAGCATCTCGCTCAAAGTCGCGTTCGCAATCATATTATTATAAGGATATTATCAATTATTGGGCTACTCCGTCGTCGTACGTACCCGCCCACAAGCAAAACCGCTGGCCATGATTACAATGAGAAAAACAATTCACGGGTTCCTATAAGTACGGTGCTCCGCAATAAATAATCCAACTTCTACTATTAAACTTTTTTTCCTCGTTTGCCTATTACGAGTAAGTAACGCCTATAAAAATGGGTGGTCACCGAGCTCGTTTCTTTGCAACACGACGACAAATGGAAAAAGCCCAATGTCAAGGTAAAAAGGCCATGTTTCTAATGTGCGCAAACGAGCGCCGGCTAAATAATTCCATAAACCATGCGCAGTAAAGTTGCACCATGCAATTGTAAGGAATTACCTTACGCTTATATTATTTGTCTCTTCACTTCACTTCCTTTTCCGTGATTCAGCGTAATTTAATAAAACACACCACAATAACGCTTTCGTTTATGACTTTTTTGGAGTAGACAGCCTGTCCGCTAAATCAAGAGCTTACATACCATCAAAACAATCACACACTCATAGCATTGCAAATAATGCTGTGTAGACATCGATAAATTAAAATTTCCCTTCTGGAATGCAATTGTTCTTCCCAAAAGAGTTGCAGTTCCTGAGAAAACCTATTTAAAGACTACAATGTTTGTAAACAAAATTTTTGTTGTATATACCTGAGCGATAGGAATCAAGTCTAAATTCTTGGGAGTACCGAACCAGAAGAAAAACTCCAAAGTAAAAAGTATCTCCCTCCAAATAAAAGTTTATTTTTATTCAATATTGATGATGTTGTCAAGAATGGTAAGGGTAATGGTAATGGTAACTTTATTTATACACGGTAAAACCTTCAGCAAAGATTATAAAATGATAAAAGATTAACTATAATTATCCCTAACTAAACTAACTAACCTAAAATAATAATTAACTACACACTAAAAGCTACTTTACGAGGATGCCGTGTTAAAACTGATTTAAAACTGTGGTGACGTAGGTTAAGTTTAAAATCATATAAAGATGTTGCTGCTCGAAGGCCACTGGGTAGGCTGTTCCACAACCCGGCTGTAGAGAAACTGTTCTTCAAATAATTGGTGCGGGGCTGTGGAAGAGCCAATTTATTTTCAGTATTCCTTAATCGATATGATGTTATGTCGTTTCGAAACACAAATCTAGAACTCATATACTCAGGGGTCATCCCATGTAAAGATTTGTACATTATAACAGCAGCTGATTCCAATCTTTGATATCTGAGTCTACGCCAACCCAGTGCCCGGAACAATTCATCGATATTCGAGTCATAATTTGCACACATTAAAATACGGGCTGAATGATTTTGGCACTTCTGAAGCTTTTCAGGGAGACCACTGCCACAGTTGCCCCAGACAACACTACAGTAATTAAATTGTGGTTGAACTAGGCTTTCATATACATTAATTAATATATCAAAAGGTATAAGGTGTCGTATTCGCTTAATTGCGCGCAGTGCAGAAGCAATCTTTTTGCAAATGTTCTGTATATGACATTCCCAGTTCATGTTTTGGTTGATGTGCACACCAAGAGATTTCGTAGATGACACCTCCTTCACTGAATGGTCGTTTATACTGAAAGAAGGATTTTCAGAAAATGTTGATAACTTCCGTCTCGACGCAACTAACATGAAGTCAGTTTGTGTTAATTCAAGGTCAGTTTATTGGCTGATAGCTATGTGTACACCCTGTTCAAATCATAGTTAAGACAGTCATCAATACGTTTTAAATCTACGCTAGCGAAGGTGAGGCTGGTGTCATCTGCATAAATTCTAGGTTATGACAAATACAGACAATATGGCAGGTCATTGATGTATAACAGAAAAAGTAAGGGTCCTACAATTGTTCCCTGGGGGACACCACATTTGACTATTTTTGGAGTAGACATAAAGGAGTTCATTAGACAAGTTTGAGTGCGATTGCTTAAATACGATGTAAACCATTTGTGAGAGAAACCGTGTATACCATAGAATTGCAATTTTGTCAATAGAATATTGTGATCGACGGTGTCGAAAGCCTTTTCTAAATCTAGAAAAACAACGGAATTGACGAAACGGCGATGGCCCAACCATCCGTAGCTTTGAGTAAAGCAGCAACCGTAATGTGTAGAGAACAAAATCCGGATTGATAACGAGAAAGAATACAGTGCTCAGTAAAATAGTGGTATAACTGGTCACACACTACCCGTTCAAATATTTTAGCCACGACTGGAATTACTGATATTGGTCGATAGTTTGTGGGATCATTGCGTTTTCCAGAATTATAAACACAATGGGGTGATCCTGGTAGATTTCCACTCATTAGGAAAAATACCAGTTAGAAGGGATTGATTATAAGTGAGAGATTCTGCAATTAAATCAAGGCACTCCTTTAACAATTTAGCTGAAATATTATCTAGTCCTGTAGCCTTAGACTTAAAAAAAGACGTCTAGTAATTATTTTTATTAAAGAAACTGGACTGTCAGAATTGTCACCGTTTGTCTTTACCTGAAACAATTTGCATATACCAATTTCTCTAGTGTTTCGTTTAGTACCTTTGTAGTTGCTGAAGTTTCTAGAGATTCGAATTCTACACAGGCTGGCACAGGACATGAGTTCAGCATATACATGAATAATTTTAGCTTTTTTTCACAGTTAGAGCGGAGAAGGTAGACAACAAAACTAAAGTTGAAAACAAGGAAGTCCTGCATGTCGCCCTCCTCCATCTTGCCACACATTATTACATAAATAAAATTTTATCTGTCTATATTCTTATTGATGATAAAAATTAGGAAAGCTTCAACTTTGAATTTTGACAGTTATTGTAAAAAAATGTGATAGACAAGTATCTCAACTACAACTTTCGATCACATAGTTAAGTCGACAATATGGATCACAGATATTCAAATGTTTCGTTGGGCGGAAACAAATTTTTTGCCCTGAAAATGTATCGAGCTGCCTCCTAGCTTGTCTCGTTATGGTTACAAAATATTTCTTTTTAGGGTGCACCATCCTATGTATTTCTGTGTAAAGTTTGTTTTGATGCTTTAAATTACCTTCCATTTTACATTGCCAAAGGCGTTATTTGTTTCCCGTCACAAGCCTGCCTTAGAACATAACTAAAGAAAACCTCGCAAACAAGCTTTCCGATCAGTGACAACTGTGAGAAAAATAATTTCAGTGCAAGCAGAAGTGCATGTTAGAAGGTAGAATACAAAAAAATCGAAAATATTACAACAATATATAATTTCGATGTTATACATAATGTATTTTAATATGTAAAATAATATATTATTTATATAAAAGGATGCAGAATGGTTGAAACTCATGTTTTCTAAAGTTAACTTGCAAGCACAAAATTAATTAAACAACAGGAGCATTTAATCCTCCCGTAAACCCATCTGAACAACAAGAACCGGCCATCTTAAAATTGAAGGACTGAGTCAGGAGACAATAATTATTACCACAAATTTTTCGCCTCTAAACGATATAAAAATTTTCATTGCACAATGTAAGAAATATACATCAAATTCGTTCAATGGCCGTCCCTTTTAAGTTGATGTTATGTAATGTTCAAGTGATATTTTATGCTTTGCAAGTGTTTACAAGTTGTTTCTCGTTAAAAATACATCTCCGAAAGTCTTTGTCAGATATTTTCAGTCATTAAATGTTAACACCAATAAAGACGAAAATGAACATTCCTTAACAAGTCTTTTGAAAGTTCACACGTCTTTGTGTGCAAAGGAGAACATTTCCTTATTTCGTGTATGTGATGCATTGCCCTTGAGTTCAAACTGCTCTTCTAAACACTTCAAAATATCCGGAACGAAAAACTTAGGTGGATACCAAGTTGCTCGATGAGATTTTCTTAAGGCTGGCTCTCACTAGCGCATAAGCATAAGCATAAGATAAAAATAAGCAAGGGTGAACACCAGCGACATAAGCATAAGGACATACGCACGCGCAGAATACATTTTTTGACGCAATCCTCGATACCAGGTCTCCTCGATGTTTAAAAACAAGATGGCTGACGATAATGAGATATTTCTCTTTGCGTTACTTGTGATCTACGTTCTTCGCTTGAGAAGGTTTCGAAATGCCAGGAAAACTATCAGGCCTAAAAGGTTTTGGGTGAACAGCGAAAAAAGCATACCTATCTGATACTTAACGGAGGGAAAACCAGTTTTTTAGCCACGTCTTCCCACGCCAGCGTCTTCTTGTTTACATCCTTGAAACACTTATCAGCCTTGTTGTACAGAACTGGATATAACCTGACTGATTCTGTGGGCAACTCGTCTACAGATGTCATAGCATCCGCCATTTTGCTTGTGATACTTTCCGCAGAAGTCTGGGTCAAAGTGACCTGTGATTGGTTGAAAGGCTTGTGCTTATGCTTATGCTTATGTCGGTCCCGTTCTCACTTGTGAAAACTGCGACATAAGCATAATCATAAGCACAAGCCCACACAAGAAAAACAAACATGTTCGTTTTTCTTATGCTTATGCTTATGCTTATGTCGCGGGTGTTCTCGCTTGCTTATGCTTATGTTATGCTTATGCTTGTGCTTATGCCGGCCTTTAAGGTATCAGGGTACACAAAATGACCATAGTTAGAAACAGAGCGTTTACGTGGGCGTTCGAAGAGAAAACCCCGGTAACCTATACATTTTCTGAAAGCTTAAAATTCGAAAATCAAATCAAAATTTTAGAAAAAAAGGAAACTCGTAATATATCTTAAGAGAGAAAGCGAAATCCAAGGCTTCGCCTTAATCACATTCGATTCCCCACGCGAGAATTTGGAGCGACACGGTTGACATCGGAAATGTTTTCTCACACTTCGCCCTCACAAAAGTGTCTACGATTTTTCCGTTTTTTCTTCGTTTTTCCCTACACTCCCCTAAAATTGGATATCAAAAATGTTCACGTATCCTTCCACAAAGCAGGCCATAACTTTTAAACGGGAACGAATTTCAAAAAACACCGACATCTTTTTGCATAGGATGTATCTCAAAACATTCGTGCCGATTTTCAGCCCAAGCGGTCTATCAGAGGATGGGGGAAAACGAGCTTAAAATGTTCACCCTTCACCGATATTTTATTTTACAGAGTAAAAGACGGGAAAAAAATTCAGGACTTCAATTTGAATTTTTTTTTCAGGCTTCTTTTCGCAATTGTATAAATTGCGTTCACAACCGCGAGGATCATTCTTCATTTGATTTCATTTCCGCAGTTCATGTATGATTCATTTCATATATCATTCACACTTATCACTAAACTGTTGATAATAGCGAATTCCTTATAAAGAAGACCGATGGCCGGTTCGCCATAAAGCTTCCGTTGCAGCTGTTTCAGGACGCGCATTTAAAACACGTTCCAAAATCAAGTGTGATATTCCAAAGTAAAAGGAATGTACCAGTCTTTGACCTGAACAGGAAATTCCTAAAACAGTCTTAGAGTCATTGACTAAAAAAGTTGTTTCGGAAATTTCTGAAACCGTTTCAGAGTATGGCTATAAGGTGGCTTCGGAAATTTCTGAAGCAACATAGGCTAAAGAAAAACAGAAGTGAGTCGATTGAGGCATGTGTTTGTGAGCTAGGCGCAATTTAACCGGATGCCCGACATTTCTGGACTTCAAATCGGAGTTCAAATCAATCTTTTGCTGGGGTCACTCCTTTCCCGATCCTAGGGAAAAGGAAGACTCTTGTACTAGGTTGCTAGCATTCCTGTGGAAACCTCCAACCAGTCTGTCCGCAAGAACAATTTGTGGTATCGCCGGAGATTTTGGTCTTATCTGATACTCGGTGCCTTGTTAACCGATCACTGCGGTAATTGTTGCGCTTTCAAATTTTTCCCGCGTAGTGTGGACGGAAACTATGTGATGCGTTTTCAGAGTGAATACATCCTTTGCAAATTTTGCCCGAGTGGTGTGGATGGGACCTGAATGTTTGCAGTTACATTATTGTGAGTATACATAGATTGTGACTGTGGGTAACCATTCAAAGTTAATGCTCACATACACCAAAACGTCCTGTATGTTCCTGGATGACACGAACCCGATACCATATTTCATTTCCAAGGAATTGTTTTCGACACAATTAGACATAACGAGCTCCTATAAAATTCAAACGTACAGGATCTTTTGTAAAGAAGCATGCAATATGAGCATGAAACTGGCATTAATTTTGAAAAGGAAAGAGCATCATAAACTTCTATGGGTATCTAAGATTTAGCACCGGTCGAAGAGGTTTGAGGACCTATTTGCGCGTAAAATGTGTGTAATATGCATGTAGTATTAGTAGGCATTGCGAGTAAGGTGCGTGTAATTACATTTTACGCGAGTGTAAAATTAACTGATGTGGGCCGGGTTGTTGGAAGGACGATTAAGCTAAAACATGATTATCGAGAATTTTTTGTTTGTTTTTCCTTCAGTACTGAGTTTGAGTATCTCAAAACTACGCAGAACATAAGCAGTCCAAAACGTTTTTATACAAGAAAAATGACTACTTTGGTCAACTTTTAACCCTGGTTAAAGACATGAATTTTACGGAAGCAATTGAATATAGTCTATCCAACTTAATTTCAAGTCGTTGAAAGAAGGACAGGGAAAAGCAGTGGAAGGCTATTTATTCGAGGAATACGTGTTTGTTTACTTACGGAGGTGATCTGAGCTCCTGCGTGATCCGGATCGTTTGAGAAAATTAAGTTT